>CATIWF010116062.1:0-10216 GCA_949630135.1 Balakata baccata
ACATGTTAATTATAATACCTTGAGAAGGTTAATTAACTTGAACCACATGCCTAATTTCTACATTGATATAAAACATAAATGTGAAATTTGTGTTGAGGCAAAACTAACTAGATCATCTTTTCAAAATATTGAAAGAGAAAGTGGACCACTTGATTTAATCCACAGTGATGTGTGTGATTTAAAATTTGTTCAAACAAGAGGTGGAAACAAATATTTTATCACATTTATGGATGATTGCACAAAATATTGTTATGTGTATTTGCTTAAGAGCAAAGATGAGGCTATAGAGAAATTTAAACTTTATAAAATTGATGTTGAAAATCAATTCAATAGAAAAATCAAGGTTTTGAGAAGTGACTGTGGTGGTGAATATGTGACACCATTTGGTGAATTCTATGCATAACATGGAATTATACATAAGACCACAACACCGTATTCAACACAATCTAATGGTATGACTGAAAGAAAAATCGTACCTTGAAAAAATTGATGAATGCAATGCTGATAAGTTCTAGGTTACCATAGAACATGTTGGGGGAAGCCATATTGTTGGCTAATACCTTTTAAATAAGGTGCCTTGTAGTAAGTAAGACAAAACTCCTTATGAATTATGGAAAGGGAAAAAAGCATCCTATAAATACTTGCGCGTGTGGGGATATCTTGCTAAAGTGGTAGTGCCTATACCAAAGAAAGTGAAAATATGGCCAAAATCAGTTGATTGCATTTTTATTGGTTATGCACATAATAGTAATGCTTATCGGTTTCTTGTGCATAAATCGGAAATTCCGAATATTCATAAGAACACGATTATAGAATCAAGGAATGTGTCATTTTTTGAACATATATTTCCTTGTAAGAGTTTGGAAGAGGCGAATTCATCCAAGCGACCTCTTTGAGGCTATTATTGAAAATAGTCAAGATCAAGTTCATGATGAAGAGCTTAGTTTAGAGGATGATCCTATTGAGATAGAGCTCAGGCGTAGTAAAAGAACAAGAACAGAAAAGTCTTTTAAACCAGATTTTCTGACCTACTTACTAGAGGCAGAACCTCAAACTTATAATAAGGCTATAAACTCTTCAGAAGGTCTTTTATGGAAAGAGGCTATTAAGAGTGAGGTTGATTCCATTTTGCAGAATCATATTTGGGAATTAGTGGATTTACCTCCAGGATGTAAACCATCAGGATCCAAGTGGATTTTCAAAAGGAAAATAAAGGCAGATGGCTCAATTGATAAGTATAAAGCTAGGCTTGTGATTAAAATTACAGACAAAAGGAAGGCCTAGATTATTTTGATACTTATTCCCCTGTAACCAGGATTAATTCTATAAGAATGATTATAGCGATTGCTGCATTGCACAATCTTGAAATACATTAAATGGATATAAAAACTGCTTTTCTAAATAGAGATTTAGATGAAGAGGTCTACATGATACAACTGAAAGGTTCATTATCTTAGGACAAGAAAAGAAAGTATATAGATTGATTAAATCACTATATGGTTTTAAGCAAGCGCCTAAGTAATGACATGAGAAATTTGATAGTGTTATGCAATCTAGTGGCTTCAAAATCAATGAGTATGATAAATGTGTTTATGTTAAAAACACAACTGATGGTTATATCATATTATGTTTATATATTGATGATATACTCATTGTTGGTAGTAATGACAAGATGGTCAAGTTTACCAAAGATATGTTAAATTCAAAGTTTGTTATGAAAGATATGGGATTAACAGATATGATTCTAGGAATTAAAATTACTAGAAGATCAGATGGGCTAACCTTGAGTCAAACTCATTATGTTGATAAAATACTTGGTAAATTCAATAAGAATGATACCAATATTGCTAAAACCCTATTGGACTTGAGCCTCCATCTATCAAAGAATAGAGGAGAAAGTGTGTCTCAAGTAGAATATGCTCGTATGATTGGCAGTCTTATGTATTTAATGAATTTTACAAGTCCAGATATTACTTATGCAGTGAGTAAATTAAGTCGATATACGAGTAATCTAAGGCTAGATCACTGAAAAGGAATTGTAAGAGTACTTAGGTACTTAAGGTATACTCGTAATTATAGACTGCATTATACCAGATATCCAGCTGTACTAGAAGATTACAGTGATGCTAATTAGATTTCTGATATAAAATATTCAAAATCCACTAGTGGTTATGTATTTACACTAGCTAGTGAAGCTGTGGCTTGGAAATATTCTAAACAAACTGTTATAGCCAGATCCACGATGGAATCTAAGTTTATTGCATTAGATAAATGTGATGAAAAAGCTGAATGGCTATGCCATTTATTAGAAGATATTCTGAAATGGGAAAGTCTCATGCCACCAATATGCATACATTGTGATAGTCAATCTTCAATTGGAAGGGCACAGAGTAACATGTATAATGGTAAGTCTAAACATATTCGTCGTAGATATAATACCATTAGGCAATTACTCTCAACAGGGGGTTATTGCTGTTGATTATGTAAAATCAAAGAATAACATTGCGGATCCGCTAACCAAAGGGTTAAATCGAGAGCAAGTTGATAAATTATCAAGAGGAATGGGACTTAAACCCGTAAGAGTATAATAAGTCGATACCAAAAAAAACCCAACCTAGTTGACTGGAGATCCCAAGATCTAGGTTTAATGGGACAACCTAATTGTATAGATGTGGAAAGATCACTATAGGGGATATACCAAGTGAAAATTGGAAATGAGGTTAAGCTATGCTTTTAGTGATACATTTGTATAAAGTATCACCTATATGGGAGTGAAATGTGGCCGCTTCAAAGGAGAATGTATTAAAATTCAATTCTCCAAAAACTCTGGCAGAACCAGGTAGATGTTCAGAGCCAAAATGAACATAACTATGAGAACTGAATTTTTTCAAAAAAGATTCTTTTGTGGAGTATATAATATTTACTTGAAAAAACTGAACAGTTTAATGACATTATGTCAACTGAACAGTGGGTACATTAAATATACTTTTATAAGGAAAGGTTCAAAGGGTAACACCTACCTAGGTTCAAAGGGTAACACCTACCTATCTTGTGCAGGTTTCAATCATCAAACTCTATTAGTAGTAAGACTTTGTTCATCTTACTTTTTCGCCCAATTTTATTCACGTGGGGGATTGTTTGAAAAATTGTGATTATGAGCCATTTTGAGAGGATAATTCGGATGAGTCCCACAACTCAGTTTTAGGAGAAAAAACCTTATATGTGTTCTTTGATATGAGGACTATGAATTAATGTATTCATATGCTCAAAATGGATAATGTGTTAATAGAAATTAAAACTCAAAGTAAGCTTCTTACTAAGGAGATATAAAGAGGAAAAAAAGTGAAAGTAAGAGTTTTGTCCTACATCACTAATATGTGAAGTTGGACTTGTGTTTATATATTAAGATACATTCTTACATGGGTAAGAAAGTAGCATGGAAAGCTCTCTCTCGCGCGCTCAGGCGCAAGGGGGTGCAAATCCATGGTCCGAGATAGGCCAATGCGTAGGTGTACGACTTGCGTATACGAATGTAGGCCCAAAATCTCGTGGTCCAGACCAAGCCCAATTTTTACATTTTTTTTATTTCTGGAAATTGAAATTGAAACAATACTCTCATGTTGATCCACACGGCTAGTGGTCTGTGACGCCCGTATGGATCCACACGGTCGTATGGATTCTACATGCCCGTATGGATCCACACGACCAGGCCATTGACACGCCCGTGTGGATCCATACGCTTGTTTCGTTGTGCTACAGAGTATATATGGTAAATCTACACATCCGTGTAAATTGTGTTCTAGATTATTCTTTTGAGCTTCTTGTCTTTTGAAATTTCATTTTCTAATATTTCAATGATTAATTTTACTATTATTTGAGAGTTACAAAGGCATTATTGACAGCCTTTAAAGGAGATTAATCACAATTAATCTCATGTCTCCTCCATCTAGTATAAATAGGAGTTTTTGGCTTGTGTTGTAGAGAGATTTTTTTGAAGTTGTTGAGTTTGATCTCTTTCTTCCTTTTTTCTTCTTTTCAAGTGATAGAGAGTGTGACAAATATTTAGTTTGCTGTGAGTAGGTGTTGTGTGTTCAACAACTACTTAAAATCTGTTGTATCCTAGTAGAAAAACGCTAGTTATCCTAAATACCGGTAGTAGGAGACGAATTTGTCTTAAAAAAACTGTATGGACACACGCCTGTGTGGATTGTGCTCCAGATTAGTCTTTTGGAATTTCATTTTCTAATATTTCAAGGATTAATTTCACCATTATTTGAGAATTATAAATGCATTATTGACAGCTTTTAAAGGAAATTAATCACAATTAATCATATGTCTCCTCCATTTAATATAAATAGGAGCATTTGGCTTGTGTTGTAGAGAGATTTTTTTGAAGTTATTGAGTTTGATCTCTTTCTTCCTTTTTTCTTCTTCTTCTCAAGTGATAGAGAGTGTGACAAATATTCAGTTTGTTGTGAGTAGGTGTTGTGTGTTCAACAACTACTTGAAATCCGTTGTATCCTGAGAGACAAACGCTAGTTATCCTAAACACAGGTGGTATGAGGTGAATTTGTCTTAAGGAAACTGTGTGGAATACAAGCCTCAAATCGTTTTCCATTTCTATTGTTTTTGAATATTGAATTAATAATTTCTCTTATTGTTGTTGTTCTCCTAACAATATTTAGTCACTATATATAACGTAACATACCGAAAATTTACATCGGTGCATAAAATACAGGTGCCGATCAATGGATAAATTATGACGAAATTTAAATCAAAGGGAGCAAGTGGGATGAAAAGAAAATATAAGAAGCAACTTAGATAAAAAATTTGTACAACGACAAAAATGGACATGTCTTTTGCTAGATTAGATCGAGAAAATTTAAAATTCATGGATTTTAAATCTATTGATTGTAAAATCCATAAATTCTGATAATTTTATCATTTGATTTGATTATAAAATCCATTGATTGATGGTATAATTTTCTTTATAATCATGTTTGGTTCAATAACCATAATTTATGGATTTAGCATTTAATTTTCAATTTTATCCTTTATTAAATATTAATAATTTATTATTAATTAAGTATGTATAATTAATTCTACTATATACCTAAAAATTTTAAAAATAAAATTAGTTATTTTAAGAGTTGAAAAATAAAAAAATAAAGTTATTATATGTTATAATGTTTAATTATATTCTTAACAAAATATTTTTATTAATAATTTAATGCATAATAATACTATAATAATAATAATAAAGCAATTAGTTGAAATTAAAAGAAAAATTATTTTTACTCTTTTAAGATTAAGGAAATTTTGGAATATTATTAATTTATTAGAGATAATATTGGAATAAAAAAATTTAGCAACAATTTCTCATTAATAAAAATACATAGATTTTAAAATTTCTATTTAGAAGGTGAGAAATCAAATTCTTATAAAATGAATGATTTTGGCGGATGAGAGATTTTTCAAAATCTATGGATTTTGACCTTTTTTAAATAGTTAAACAATGTTTCAAAATCTCTCATTTAAAATCTCTCCATCCAAATATAACCTAAATAAATTTTCCAACAATTACCTGCTTGTCTGTCCCACTAATTAGTTTGGTGAAGAACTTGGGAGCTCACAGCGCTATGGACTGGGTCTGGGGTTAAGATCGAAGCACCAATCAAGTTTCTTGCAGGAGATTTGGACCCTTGTCTACAATAATATTCCAGCCTGGTATCAAGGTTTATATTATACGCACAATGGTGGGTTCAAAACGAACTTGTTCCTTTTGGAAGAAGTGATTTTTATTTATCATGAACGGATCTGAAATTTATTTTTAATGGACAAATTTAATTCAATAAATAATAAACTAAAAATTATATAAAAATAGTTAATATATAAAGAAATATAAATTATTTTGCAATAAATTGCATTAGTAAGTAATGTAAAACTTTCAAACATAAAAAAAATAATTTTTAAATTTCGTAGTCAAAAGTAAATGATGCAAATGAATCAAATTATTCATGAACTACTCGAATTCGACTAATAAAATATTCGAATTCGACTAGCATTTAATCGAATTGAGCCCAATTATCATAATACCCAACTTGTAAGACTCGCACGCTTAATCAAGTAGTTAATTTTTTTATTATTTATTAAATTACTTTTATATTTTTAGTATTTAAATATATTCAAACTTAATCGAGTGGAGTACTTGACTCAAATCAATTTTGAGTGTTTATAAAAATTTTTAGTTAATTCGAATTTTGTTAAGTCGAATTCGAGTAACTGAAATATTTTTCGCATCAAGTTTCGAATAATTAAAAAAAAGCTCGATCAATTTTGAGTTTCGAATTTTTAATCGAGTTGAGATTGAGGATAATATTATATTGATTTGACTCGACTCGACTTGATTACATCCTAATAAAAAAGATAATTTCATGAATATATCATATATAATATTGAAGTACATGTCCATGTATTGTATTATAAAAAGAAAAACAAATAAGTAATGAATATATTAAGAACAAAAAATAATATATCTTTATATTTTTTCAATAATTACTATACAAAATATATAAAATTAAAATTGTCTTTTTGAAGTAGAGACAAGATTTATATATACAAAAAAAATTTTAAGGACTAAAAGCAATATTAGAAAATATTTTAGCTTAGTTGTGGAGGTAAGTGCCCCTCTTACCTCTATCATAAATTTTTCTAAGGTTGTTATGAAAGGAGTTTTCGGATAAAGTTTCCAAGCTCATCTCTAACTTAAAATATTATTATTTTTTACTAAGAATACTTCATATATATATTCAAAAGATCAAGCGGATTATAGGCTATACAACAGAAGTAATAATTTTTTACATTCGTTATAAAAGCGAAATTACACCTAATATATAAAAGAGAATTTGAACTCACGACTTTACCTCTTAAAAACAAATGCTTTTGCCAATTGAACTAAAACTCAAGTGTACTTAAAATATCATTTTAATATTAATTTTATATAAAAATAGTATAATTACAATAAATTTATAACATAAAAAATGAAATAATTAAAAAACAATGCAGTGAAATTGTGTTATTGAAGGAAGTAGAACATATATTTGGATTGAGAGAAGCTTTAGGTTTCAGTCAAAATTATAGATTTCAAAAATTTTTAATTTTACTGAAATATGCAAAAAATAAAATTTTCATGTTAACATTAAATATTTATCCATAACTTTTAGCAAAAATATATTTTATAACTTTTATAGATAATATTCATTTTGTTAAGATCATCTCATGATTTTTAAGAACAAAATAGAAAATAAAATGATTAAGATAAACTTTTTATTATCCATTAAAGTGCAAAGCAAGCAAAAAAATCAAAAACTTTAATTGCATTGATGGAACTTCTTTTACTAGTTTCAGATATATTATCATAAATATCTCCTTTTTATAAATTTATAAGCTACTAATATCTTAAAAGCTTTTTCTAAATATTTTCTAAGTAAAAAATTGAAAGAAAAACGAACTGAAGAGCAAGAAGAAGAAAGAACAGAATTAGAAGAAGATTAAGAGAAAGAAGAGAAGATTAATCCTTAAAAATGGCCAAAGGCGTACGAAAAAAAATCAACCTTATTTAATAAGGTTAGCAGACATGATAAAAAAAATTTTGACTTTTTTTTGAAATTTAATTTATGAAGTAACGCAATAATTGTATAGTTCAATTTCTAGCTACTATTATTAATTATAAAAATTAATCTTCCTTTCTATTATATATGATAATTACTTTAATATATCACTATGGTTAATTTAATTAAATTATAATAATTTTAATTAATACTTTAATTAAAATTACATATAAGATAAATAGTTAAAATTAATCAACATTAAATTTAACTCAAAAAATATAAGTGATCATTTCTAATTTAATTTTCAATTAAATTACTTCCCACATCTTAAATATGGACTAGACAAATAATTTATTTTGGGTGACTTATAAGGTCAATATTTTTATCGAAATGAAAATATAATATTAATTCATTAATATTATATCGGACACTATTTTCAAATTTCTCGTATATCCGGATACATTAAATATCTTTCTGGAATTCTCTTTTTAATTACTGATAAAATTTCAAATATTAATTTGACATTTAAATTATAATATTAAGTCCTCTCGTTATGATCCAGATATTGATTATGGTCACAACGTGTTAAAACCTATTAGTCAATATACTAATAAGTGATAAATTGTGTTCTAATTAAAATAAAACTTATTATTATTAATATAATTAATAATTCAATCTTACATTGAATAAGTCATATTTCTCCTACCCTGAAATTTATTTTATTAGAACCAAAATATCAACTTCATTAGGATCTTACCCTAGTGCTATAGGGTAACGAGTTTTACTATTGGTAATCTCATGTCTCACTATATAACTAACTGTGGTGACTACGAGCAGGATTACCAAACGTGGATAGCCCAGTATAAAGCAATAGCACATCCACAACTATCCATGAAAGAATAGTCTTGACACCTTAAGTCAAATGAGTTCGAGTCATATAGTATTCATATATTATGACCAATATAATAACTGTTGATATCTAGCACTATCTGTATAGTTATTATCAAACGTCACTATTTAGTACCCTTAACTTTTTAAGAATCTACTGATGTTTTTAGATATTATTATATCATAGAGAATAAGATTCTTCCTCAAAATAAATCATGTGATAACTTAGAGGTTCAATGAATGTCTAATTCATTATCCTATACCGGTTATGAACATTTTTAAGATTATCTTTTACCAGATATATTTATCTCATTATTATTAACAACTTGATAATAAGTAGATAATCAAAGGAATATATATTTTACAATATATTTAACTACTGCATTCATAATTTAATCAACAACTTGAATATTTATTTATTATGAATGTGAAATATACATATGTCCATTGTGTTATAATATTTAATATATAAAAAACAGTAAATACACTAAAATATACACACCGCTGATAACAGTTATAAAATACCTATTGACATTTCAGGATAACTAATACCAAAATGACATAGAAAATGGCATTGATTGGAGAATGAGGAGAACAAAGTGAATTACACTAGTAATATTTTAACTATTTAACTTATAATAATTTAGTACATAAAGTATTATTTGTAATAGAAAATTGCTTAAATTTAAATTTTGTAATATAAAAGTATTTATCGTCTAAATTTGTTAAACCATTTGACGGAATGCTGATATAGACTTTCCACATCGCTAAAAAAATTTCCACAGTGTACTAAATGAATCTCACATAAAATTTTTACTATTTAATAAAATATTTGATTATATTTAGTTTGAGAGAAAGAAAAAGAAAGTATGAAAAAATGATGAAATATATAAATTTTTTGTATGACTTATTTTATTCATGTAGTATTTATACATTCTGTTAATTTTATATTATAAAATTAAAAATTAAAATATTTTTTATTATAAATAATATATTAAATGCTAAATTATTATCTATTACATAATTAAAATATGGTAGGTATAATTAAGTAAAAGAATACTATTTTTATCTATAATTTTTATGACATTTTTGGCGTGCCTAATGACATCTGTGACTACGAGTGGGGCATTTTACTTAAATAAACCACAAATAATAAAAAATTATCGATACATATTAAAATTAAACTTATTTAAGATCGTCAGTCAGACTGGCGACATGTTCAGTATTATCGCCTTTAAAATTAAAGTCATCAGTTTTTTTTTTATTTTAAATAACAATTGATAATTTGACATTGGCCTTCATTCTTTGCGGGCAATTGTCAGCGTTCTCCATATTAGTCATTTTATAATTAAACAGTTATGTACCCGGTTTAATAATTTTTTTAAATAACAAATATTTTAAATAATTAATGTAATTAATAATTAAATCATTTTTATAATTTTAAAAAATTTACTGGTTAATAATATTGGGATTAAATAATTTTTATTTTCCAGTTTAATGATTAATATAGTTTAAATTAAGTAATATTCTTACTAATTAATTAGTATTAATTTACTTTTTTATTGCCTTATTTTTTAATTAAATTATTTCAACATAATTTATTGAAATAATTTAATTAAGAAATACTAATTAATCAATAAGAATATTATTTAATTTAAATTATATTAATCCATTTAATTGGAAAATAAAAATTAATATTATCAACAAGTAATTTTTTT
>CATIWF010116076.1:0-46437 GCA_949630135.1 Balakata baccata
TCCTCGATTATTCGGTTGTCGGCCCGAATCTAACCCATGTCCCATCTTATATGCAGAATTAGCGGAATAATCTTTGGCTGGCTTGCTTGAACGCGACCCAAGTGAGCGCCACACGGTCCCGAGTGTCTGGGCCCGTGACACATTGCACATGATTATTAGATATTGGACTCATTATTAATCATCATTTGATTATTAGATATTTATACTAGTGCATTCAAATTACTAATTTGAACTCGTATTATAACTTATTAAAATTACTTATTTGCTCATTATTAAAAGTCATATATAAAATAAAAATAGTAAGTATTCTCTCTCGATAACTCGAACTACTTGTGCAGCCTCCTTGCCTTTTTCATACATCTGTTTTGACGAGAGTTCCAAAATTACATTAAAATTATGATGAATAATTATGTAAAGAAACAAATGATATGGAGGTTTTAGATCTTGATAAGAGAAAAGATACAAATTTAAAAACTCATGATAATAGAAAACTCAGAGAGGATTTGATTTTATTTTATTCACTCCAACTTGATTTCAAAATGAAACAAGTTCTCCTTTTATAGGAGGGAATACAAACTATGTTGTGAAGACAGCTCATGCAAGCACTAACTAAAATTATTACAAACTGACAAAAAGGATAAGGTTTATGACTCATAAAATAGAAATCGACAAACACACTTATTTTACAAAAGTAAAGTAAAAGATTTCTTCAGATAATTAGAATAGTTCTTTCCCAGTAATGGATTTCATGACTATGAGAGAGATTCATGTATATATAGATGTCATCATATTCAGAGATTGAAGATGTAGGACTAGGCACCCTTGGTTTGGAAGGTTCTACTTCATAAGGTCCTGCCAAATGAGAAGACTTTATTGGCATATTAGCATGTTTGGCATTTTTCTAGCTGGACCTTGTATTCTGATGGAATTTCTTCCTAAGGGGTTTCCTCATGGTATAAAGGCCAAAGTGATTTGAGAATATAATAATTCTTTACAGTAATCTGTCTATGTAGTTCTCTAACTTCTAAATAGTGACTATCACAATTTCTCTATAAAGAATATGGGAAGATCTGGTAAATTTCAAACAAAGCATAGTATTCAGAAACATAATAGTATGAACTTTTTTGGCTTGAATATCCATATTCCAATTGTCATTGAGAGCCTTAAAGAAGAATTGTTTCCAAACAACTAAAGGACAGAACCAACTTAAGAATTTGCAGAAATTTTATGGCAATACTAGGCAGCTAACAAATTATACCATCCGAGAGGACAAAATTCAAATGCCATAAAATGCATGGAATACAAAAACCATAACATATGGAGACTATTTTCTGGAAATAGTCCTTTAGTATGAATTTTGAACACCTCAATGAATGGGTATTGTGGATTGAACACCTCAGGGAGGACATATGTCTTTCCATTCTCTTAATAACTGAGTATTGAGCCATTAGCATTTGCTCAGTCTGCTGCTCTTTGGTCATTGCTTTAGTGAAAGATCAACCAGAAGGATACTTCTAGTCATCTATTGAATTTGGATTGTCTGCCATGTAAATTATAGGGATAGTCTAAACAGATGTTATCGAATTCAGTGGCTTAAATTTTTGGAATGGTCTTGGTAAGAAATTCGAGATGAGATTCTAGTCTCATTTTATATGCTGAACAGAGAAACTTAGAAAATCATTCATTCCACCTCAACAACTGAGAGTGTGAGACTTGTTTTCCTTTGAACTCTAAAGATTTTTTGAAAGGAGGAATAATCCATAAGGATAAGAAAATCATGTTTGTGGTTTTAATCTTTTAGCATTATAACTTATTTTATTAGTACTAATGTTTACTTTCGAGGTTCTAATTTTTTTTTCCTTTTCTTTTGAAATTTTTTCTATTTGATTTATGATTATCTTTCTTCTAGCGGAAAGATCTTTCGTTTTTTTTATCAGTGAATAATTTGTCCAAGGCATATATTGAATTGGGGTGGACAATTTTTGAATCGTCTAATGAGGTGAAATTCAAACTTCTTGATATCATTCTTCACCGCTAAGATTTCCTTGAAAGTAGAATGGTAGTGACATTCAGAGTCCTTGAACCTGCTACTGGCATAGGTACAAATTTGTCTGGTTCCTATTTTTTCTTTTAAAAGGATAGCCCTCTAATATTTATCACTTGTACCAGTTTGAATGATCCTTTGTCCACTTGTTGGTATATGTAAAGGTGGGAGATTCGAGCAGATCTTCTTTAAATCTGTCCATATATGTGGCTTTTTTTTCAATAATTACTGCAATGGATAAGCACACTGAGTATATTGAAGAATAAAGTTCCTAGTATAGTTGGCCATATTAAGAAACTGGTGAACTTGCTTTACTGAGATGTTAATGTCAGGGAACATTAGTAACTCTTGGCCTATATGAGGACAAGGCTGATAAGTGCCATCTTTAAAAATCATGCCAAGAAAGTTTATTTCTTGTCTGCTAATATGCATCTTCTTTTTTGATAGCATAATCCTATAATGAGCAGTGAGATTCATGAACTTCTGTAATAATTGATAATGTGTTGTCTCATCCTTGGAAAAGAGAAGGATGTCATCAATGTAGATTAAATTAGAAGATAAGATTGACTCATAGATACATGTCATAGCTTTCTGAAATAGTAAAGGAGCCACTTTCAAGCTAAAGGGTATAACCGTCCACTGACAGTGGTGATTAGGAATGCAGAAAGCTATTTTGTATCTTTCTTTAGGATGAATGCCAAGTTGCTAAAAGCCATATTTGATATCGAATTTGTAGAAGATCTTGGCATCTTTAGGGAATGTCATCAAAAAAGATATTTTAGGTGAAGGGAATTTATCATATTTGAGAAAATAGTTCAATAGCTTATAATCAATTACAAGCCACTTCTTTTCTCGAACTTGTTCAAATCGTTCATTGACATAAAAAGCTTGACATACCCAATCTGATTTGGATGATTCAATCAATTCTTATTGTAACAACTGAGAACACTTTTGGAACGCTAAGGCTTGATCTTCTAGATCATTCTAGGATGAGTAGCCTTTGGTAGGATTAACATCTTCATTCTATTTAAACGGCAAAGAGATGAAGAATCTGAGTGAGTCCATAATGGACTAGAAAATTTGGAAACAAAGTCAACATGACTTTCAACACAATTATTTTTAATGAGTTGGGCCTTGAGATCATCAAAATGGGTCACTACAGAAACTGTAAATAAGTTTGGTGTAAAGGTATATGGAAGAAATCATTTCTTTGATTTTTAAACCTTGACTTTCAATGGATAATCGAGGAAATTGGTTGATAACATCAAATCCAATTAATATGTCTTTTTTGGGTAAGGTTGAGCCCAAGACTTGGGTTCAAGCAAAATAGTTAGGCATGAATTGGATTTTGATGAGCTTTATTATTATGAGGTCTTTGGAGAAATAATTTCCATCAGCAGCTTTAAAAAGTTGGGTATGAGCTTTCTAGAAATGGTATGGAAAGAGTTTTAGATTGACTATGGTTTTGTATGCACCAGTATCTATGAAAGCAATAGCCTTAATAGGCTTTTCATATTTACTAATGAAGAGTTAGACTGGACAGGACGTAATATATTGTTTTTTGGATTTTTGGGACATAGTTTTAATAGGATAAGGCGAATCATGCTCAATCTCAAAACTTTATTCAGTTTCAGAATCACTGTCTTTATTTCTGATTCCTATGAAAAAATTAGGAGATAGATCATCTTCCTCAGAGAATAAGGATTTAACATCAGTTTCTTCAAGATCCATATCATACTAATCATGAATTTGTTGAATGAGTTGAATTGCTTGTATGGGCCTATTAGAACACTATTTTGTAAATGTCCCTTTTTACTACAAAGGTAGCAGCGATCTGTCTTTTTTTGCCTTTTATGTTTTCTCATAAAGAACTTAAATTTCTTCTTTCTTGATGAATGAGAATAGGAATAAGACTATTTACACTTCTTGAAGTGTTTCTTTTTCTTACAATGCTTGTAATCATTGTCTTTTACTTTGGCACACTTGATTTGAAGATCTGTAATATGACATAAGGAATCCATATCTTTTTTATTAGTCCAACGAAGAGCTTCTTTAACCTGCTTTCTTACTGCACATAGTTCTTCTAAGATCATAAGCATCTTTTGATAATTTTGAGACAAAGATAAGTCTCGAAGACTGATTCCTTATTTGTGGAAGTACCTAAGAGTTGCATAACCTAAATCTTCTGGTACAGAGGAGATAAATTGTTGCTTCAAATTAACATTTCAAGAGCCCAATTGATAATACTTAGAGCAAATTCTTTGATAATGATTGTCCGGATCTTTTTTTCTTAAAGAACAATACTTTAGCTGAAAGAACTACATACAAATTGTTTTAATGAGATTTGTAGCGCTACCAATTAATTCATTTTCAATATGCCATAAAGTATTAACGAGATAATTAATTTAGTGGAACTACATCTTATTATATTCAAGAATTCCCAACCACCATTCTTTCAAACTTCCAACAAATCTGTTGGTGAGTTCTTGAAGGATCTCAAGGATAAAAGTCCTTGTTTGTTTTTTCATTTCTATCCAGGCCAATATCTCCAATAGACGACTTCATCATTGATGATGAGGAACATCATCCATTATAAACCATGGACTATTGACAGGTTTTGCCTTACCTTCTTTTGAAGGGACTGTTATAGGGCTAGTAGTCTCATCATCCTCAAATAGCTCTGTAAAATAAGCTTCTGTACGATCAGCAACTATAGAAAAATCAGTAAAGGCTGGCTCAGTTGGACCAACTGGGTTTGCCATTTTTATGGATAAAACTGTGGTAGTAGATTTAGTAATATTGGTAAAGGAAGAAATAGTCTGAATAAAGGGAAATGTTGAGTAACTAGTTCTAGATTCAGGGACTGAATCTGAAGTATCTTGCACATCCTCAGAAGTGGTGTCAGTATGGTGGTCTTGGGCAGAGGTATCTGATTCATATTGAAAGGGTTATTGGGCCATATATTGGAAAGAGTCTTGAAAATCTATAGAAAACTGGCTAGGAGGTTGGGATTCAAGTTCTTTTCTAGGTCTGTGAGGAGGAATAGAAGAGGAAATAGTGGTATGCATAGGTTGAAGTGAAGGAGGAGGAGCATAAGTAACTTGCTTCGTTTTGGGTAGTTTAGGCTTTTGAAGTTATGCTCGAAGCATTTTCTGAAAATTTTCATGTTGAAGAAGGATTGTGTTAATATTGGGATTGACAGGGGTAAATGATACAATGGTTTCTAGTAAGGATATAGTGCTGGTAAAGGCAAAAGGATTGAAATGGATTTTGACATGCAAGTCTTTCTCTATCCAAGATAATTGTTGTTTCAACTTGGTAATTTCTTCCTGCTTTTGTTGAAAAGTCATGCTAGAACCCTAATTTCTGAACATCTGCATCAGTTTATTATGGAGAGCCATAATTTGTCTTTGAAGTTTGATCGTGAACTTTTACTGAAAATTGAACCTATTCATCATAGAGGACTCAACTGAATTCATCTTGGTTGAGACAATATCTACTTTGGTTTTAATTCTCCTCAAAGTAGAATTTTGTGCCAAAGCATTTTCAGTATGCCGATTAAGCACATATTCTCCAACTGTAATATCTCGCGATTTTCCTTTAGCATTTGGTCTAGGGGAACATATATACGGAGTCCTTTTGACATTTTTAACTGGATCTACCATACTCTCTTGAAGAGAGGGAAAATCATCTCCAGTTGGCTGAAACATACAGACCGGAGGAACTAGGAGTGGTTGTAAAGGAGGAGTAACCTTTGGAAACCATTGAAGCTCATGCTTCTTAAGCCATTTTAGACCCTTATTATAAATTGGAAAAGGAGGAGTAGAAGCTAGTGGCTGTGGAGGCTCTTGTGGATGTTAATCCCAATTAGGATAAGATGATGTTAGCATCTTAGTTCTGAAAGACAGAGGTTCAGAATAGTGCAACAATATAACCATACTTTCCAAATGGCTATCCTAACAGCCCAACAGATAGATCATGATCATCAAATTTCCTCCTCATGACTTTGTTAGAACCCGAACCAGTTTTCTTCTTCTTCTTCTTAGAAGAATCATTGCTTTCATAAATAGCATCTTGTTGACAATCTTCACATTGGCAATCCACGTTTAGAACTTAATGTTCTCCTTGAAACATGGCATAAATAGGTTTGCCAGCAGAATCAAATTCAGTTACTCTTAAATCTTCTTCTAGAGAAACTGGTTGAATCATGAACTGAGTTGCGAACATGGATATGCTGGAACTGGATTCTGAGTTCCTGATAAACTTTGTCTCTACTGTACCATCGACCTTCTTGGTGAAATAAGATTTTAGATTTTGAACCGGTTGAGATATACTGTGAATTCTCTAATAGTTTGTTACACAACTGTTTGGTAACAATTTTACCAATTTATCTATAGAGATTTGCCTCAGGGTATGTACACAAGTAAGAACGTGTTGTGCATCAACTACTATGAACAAATCATCATTTGAGACAGGAGCTGAAAGGTCCAAAGCATGATTCTAAACTCTATAAATTAGTTGATAATGAAGAGTAGCAGCTGTAGTAGACATAATATGGGAAGCACATGTAATTTGGACTTGAACCTTAGTGCTGAGAGCACATATGAATCTTCAAGGGACAAGTTGAAATTGGGATAAAAGATAAATAACACCATCCCAGCATTAAGAGAGGTCTCATCAATACTAATAACAACATGTTGATACTGGAGATATCTCGTGTCTAGTAAATCTAGTCAGACGAAGACTGGTAATCTTTTCCTTCTATGATAAGAAATGGTAAGACGAATAGCACCAAAATAAAAGTGGGAGAAACCTTATTTTTTCCACAAAGGTAGAAACTCTGGAGGAATTTCTAAAGAGATCAAATGTTCTTCTTTTATGACTTTAATTGTACAATGGTCAAAGGAGGAATATTTGACATATTCCTTGACAGATTTATTTGGTTTTTGAACAAGAGACTTGAAGTGTGTTTTCCAAGTGGCCCTTGAACGGTTGTAAGCATTATAGGAACTGAGAAAATGAATCTCAATAATAAGAGTTTTCTTTTTATATGGTATATAATGAAGTTTATAAAATAAATCTATTTTACTTCCAAAGATAGTTTTGAAAGAGGAGGAAGAAGAAAGAGATATAGGAGCAGAGACTGTATTGATAAGAGTAAAGTTGGTTTCTATGAGTACAAAACTTCTCTAATCATTAATCTAGACATAACCATATACAAAACTTATCACCATAAGCAATACCAGTGGCTCTGATACTATAAAGGCCATTTCTCAATAAGATTTATCTAATATTAAAAGTCATATATAAAATAGATATAGTAAATACTTTACGATCATTTTACTTGTCTTGTATATTCCCAATCATCCACATGCGATGCACGTATTTTTTAATAATTTGACTTATTACTATTAAATAAATAAATAATAATAATATTATCCAGCAAATTAATTTTAACTACTTTTAATTATCATACAGTTAAGTAGTCATATATAAAGTAGAGATAATAAGTATTTTACGGTCATCCTGTATGTCCTCTTAAATTACTATTTTGTCCATTATTAAGAATTATATATAAAATAGAAATAGTAAGTAATTTACGATTATTTTGCTTATCACCTATTATCAATCATCCACGTGCGTTGCACATAATTTTTAATAATTGTACTCATAATTATTAAATAAATAATAATAATAATAATCTTATCAAACAAATTTATTTTAATTACTTTTAATTATTATGTAATTGAATTACATTTAATTAAAATATTAACAGTTGTTAATTATGCTTTATTTTTATATTTTACATAAAAGTAAATTATATTATATTATGCACGTAAATTTTAAAAATAAACTTAACTCATTAGGTATATGATTAAAATAAAATTAATTATTGAACTATATAAAAATTATTAAGAAATCATAACTTATTAAATAACTTATAAGAATTATACTTAGCATTTTAAAATTCATGTTATACATTACATGCATGATTATAATTTAGTTTAAACTTATCATTATATAAATTTAATATATTAGTAAAAATTATTGTTGTTGTACATTGAATAATAATATGCTATCATTATTTTTTTAACCATTGCTTTCATAATATTTTTTTAGAAAAAATTACTCTTAAAAAATTATATAAATTCATACACTATTACGTAAATTTTAAAAAATTTAAAGGTTGTAATTATCTATCCTCAATTGAATGTGACTCCACCGGTGCTTAGGTTGATGATAAGTTAGGCATATGAGCAAAATTAAACTAAAAATAAAAAATTGAACTAAAATGATTTGTCTTGATTTAATTTTTAGGAATATTATAAATATAATTTTGCCAAAATTAATCAATAATTAGTAATAATTTTTCATTGTTTGATTAAATCGAAACAAATCAAATTAAGACTTTTAACACTTTCGGTTTTTGTTTCATTCTTTTTAATATTAGTTATCTGATTTTTTTATATATAAAATATAATTAGTTAATCATAATAGAATTAAATTTATAATTATTTAATTATTAATATTTTTCACTAATAAATTAAATTATTAAATAACAAAATTATTATAATTAACTAATATAATTATGTTGATTTTTTGGTAAATTTATCAATCATCCCCCATTTCCTAATTTCGTATGCAGTAAGTATGATGATATAATAATTAATTTATAATTTGACAATAACAAATTAAATGATTTCAAACTTAATTAATTTATACATATTACCAGATGAAATTGATGCTAACAATAACAAATCAAAACAAAGATATTAATAACAAATTATCGATTTAAGTAATTAATTTTCAATTATATAATTTTTAATATTAGTTATCTATTTTTTATTATAGTTATGTAGTTTTAATAGAATTGAACTTATAATTAACGAATTATTAATAAATTAAATTATTAAATGATAAATTTAATTTAATTAATTAATATAATCAATTTAATTTTTTTTTTCTAAATTTGCTAATTCTCTATTTCTACTTATATATAGTAAAATATGATAAATTCTACAAATATATTGAAGTAGGTAGAATTGATCTAAACTAGAGTAAATTTCACCTATATCACTTTAATTATATAAATTATAACAATTTAATTTTTTAAAAATTATTTTAATTATAAAATAAAAATAATTTTATATTACAAAATAATTTTGGGCTAGCTCCAAACTCAAAACAATAAAAAATAGTGCTGGTTGGTCATGAGTTACGCGGGTCCATCATCAGTGTACTGCTTATAAATTGCCTTATTTCTCGTTTTCCACCCAAAAATCCTCGAATCCTTGAGGGCTGAAAATCAACATAAAGAAAAATTTCACTATAAATCCTTGTTACCTACTCAAAAGTTCAATTTTCTTCATGACCCACTCGAGCAATCTCTGCACAAATCCGTTAAAGTTAGCTTTATGAAGTGGAAATTTGAGCAGAGCCAAGCGGAAAGCTGTTACTGTTAAACCCTAGAGAGTGAAATTGTGAACGAGTTAGTTTGATTTCAGAAGGAGCAAAGTTAGGGTTTTTTGGATGCTGTGCTTCTCTTTATAGTCTCGACTGCTTGGTGCGGTGAGGCCAGGCGACGCCATGAGTCCTATTCAGAATTTCGAGCAACACTCACGCCTTTTAGTGGAGCCTGACCGCCGTACGCTGTTTCTCTATCTGTTTCGTTCTGTTATTTTGCTGTTTGTTTGTCAATAAAGCTGGAGAAAGTGCAGTAAACTAAGCAAATTTTATAGTTTTCCGATATAAGTAAAAAATAAAGCTGCAAAAGAAAAAAAAAATCCTTTTTAATAGTCAACATAACGGTATCTCTTGTTTGTTATATTTTCTTCCTCCCTAATATGGCCTGCATCTATAATTTCTTTCTATGCTAATTACATTATATTATACGTTATGCTATGTGTATGTGATTCTTCCCATTTTAATTTTGAAACAGCGATTCAGAGCAGGCTACAGATGGCAATGGAGGTACGAGATAGTCTTGAGATTGCTCACACTGCTGAGTATTTGAATTTCCTGAAATGCTACTTTCGGGCGTTCTCAGTTATTCTTTTACAAATTACAAAGCCACAGTTCTTAGATAATCCTGAACACAAGCTACGAAACATTGTTGTGGAGATCCTCAATCGACTTCCGCATAGTGAAGTTCTCCGCCCCTTTGTTCAGGACCTCTTGAAGGTTGCAATGCAAGTGCTTACAACAGATAATGAGGAAAATGGATTGATTTGCATTCGCATTATTTTTGATCTTCTCAGGAATTTTAGGCCAACATTAGAGAATGAAGTTCAGCCATTTTTAGACTTTGTATGCAACATATACCATAATTTTAAATCAACTGTTAGCCATTTCTTTGATAATACAACTCCTGCTTTGGAGGATGTTAAACCAATGGAGACTTCTTCTGATCAAGTGATTACTGGTACTTCATTTAGTGGAAATGGGCAGCTTAACCCAAGTAACCGTTCATTCAAGATAGTTACAGAGAGCCCACTTGTAGTTATGTTTTTGTTCCAATTGTATAGCCGACTTGTTCAAACTAATATTCCTCACTTGTTGCCTCTGATGGTTGCTGCAATATCTGTCCCGGGTCCTGACAAGGTTCCTCCTAATTTGAGGAGTCACTTTATTGAACTCAAAGGTGCACAAGTTAAGGTGAGTGCTAGTTACTCTTTATATATTTTTAAAACTTTTTGCTAGCACATACTGAAATCTTTCTTCATATTGATGCTGTGAATGATTAATGATATTATGAAATTATTAGCACTTCTAGATTGATTATGAGCTAGGGAATGTATGTACTAAGTAAACTGGCCTGCTAAATCTTTGGCCATGTTGTCTAAAGTAAATGAAGTTCTTATATTTACAAATTATGTCAGTCTTGATCTAATAATTGAATAGAAATCCTTGGTCTTGGGATTCATGCCCTTTTAGCAAGAATATCCGATTTATGGGCATCCCAAATACTTTCTTTTTAGTTCTCAGACTGGATGGATGATGTCAAAAATAAAATATTGCATACAACCATTATAATTTATTTGCCCCAGGCTTCCAATGCAGCTTCATATTAAATTTTATAGTAGTTCAATAGTGGGGAGCAGAGTCTCATATTTATATATTGCATTAGAAAGGTATGAAGGCATGGGATAGTCCTTGTTAGGATCCAAACCTTGATCTTTTAGTACTAGATCCTAGATGAATTATAAGCAACTTTTACTCTAGTAGAAATCTGTGAATGATCTTTTCAGAATCTTTCATGTGCCTCTATTTGCACATTTCTTAAAGATTGTTATTGGAGTCAATCTTCATATCCTTGCATTTTCTCAGTGGAGACTGGAGTTGATATAACATGGATTGATATATCTAGAAGATATAAATGGAGATTTGACTATACATGTGAATACTGTATGCTTGCTAGCGCAGCTTTATTTGTATTTTAATGTATTTTTTTTTCCTTTTAAACGATTTCCGTTAATTACTCTTTTCTTTCAATTGTTTCAGACAGTTTCATTCTTGACTTACCTATTGAAGAGTTTTGCTGATTATATTAGACCTCATGAAGAAAGTATATGCAAAAGCATTGTAAATTTGCTTGTTACATGTTCTGACTCTGTATCTATTAGAAAGGTAAAAGTTTTCTTGCTTTTTTTTTATCCTTTCATTGATTATTTCTCTCTCCTTTGGTATTAAAGGTTGATGTGTGAGCCTGTGAATGCAGGAATTGTTAGTTGCATTAAAGCATGTTCTTGGTACAGATTTCAAGAGGGGTTTATTTCCTTTGATTGACACACTTTTGGAAGAGAGGTAAGGTCTTACATTATTTTCTGTAGTAAGCACAAACTGTGATGAGATGCTAGAAAACAGTTGAATTTTCAAATTTGTTGGGGGTGCGGGAGAGCCACACGAAATAGTATTCATATATCTTCAAACTATTACTATAATATTCGGCATAAGTGAATAACAAAATGAAAAGTTTAAGAAGGAAAACAGGAAGAAGAGAAAAAAAATTGAACATGCTTGTCGAAGTACTGTTATTGGGAATTTCAGCCTCCATCAAGAAAATCATTCAGTAAAGGTTCTGTATTCAAACGAACTGAAGTAATTAAAAAAGGTCTGAATTGATTAGTAGGTTGCAAGAAATAGACCAATCTTGATATGATTTCTCATTAATTTGCTTGATGGAGTTGATTGCCATTGTTTTTTCTTTTTTGAGTTTGATCTATTGATTATATTAGTTTGCATAAGAATTCGTTTTTTGTTTACCCCTTTGATGGGTTTTTTTTTTTTTTTAATGCACAAGTCTTCTCTTTTACTTGAGTTGCAGTTTATATTGCTTGAATTTCAATTCTTTCTTGTTTTTGGCTATTGCTGACTACAGCAATGAAAACATCTGGTTTAACACCAATTCTTATTCATTTCAGGGTTCTGGTTGGGACTGGTCGAGCTTGCTATGAGACTTTGAGACCATTAGCTTATAGTCTACTGGCAGAGATTGTTCATCATGTTCGAGGTGACCTTTCCTTATCACAGGTACTGCTCGTCTGAGGTGTCTTAAATCAATTGTGAACTGTGAAGTTAGACTGTTTTTTGTGGTGCGGACCTAAAGGTTATGATAAAAAAATACCTGTGTTATATATACATCTAAGTTTGTATGTTATTCAGAATACTACTCGGTTGCTCTTTTAGAATACTGCTTATTTTTCCCTTTAAGAAAATGGACGATAATAATATCAACTAATTACTTGTATATAAAAATTATTCATTTCATAGTCTGGAAGTTAAAAATAAAAATCCCAATCAATGAAGCTCTCTTAAAACTGAATGGAATAGAAAAATGGAAAAAATCAAAATTTAGTTTGCTGCTGCGAAAATTTAATTATAGATGCTGTCATATCATGATTCATCATAAACCACCTTGCCTGTGATAGTTGCAAACCAGATAAAGATTTTGATTTTCTACTATGTAAGTTGCAAAACAAAAATAAAGGCTAAAACAAACTGGATTTATTATGTCAGGTTCCTTGTATACATTTGAAGTTGGAAACCTTATTTTTATTTCTTTAGTTGATAGAAACTTAGACTTGATTCTTGACCCAAAAAGAAAAGCTTAAGGTTGGTTTGTTTATGAATATTATTTTTATGGAAAAATGTTTCATGGTGTTCCTTGTATGTGGGGCTCCTAGAAAATTGGTTAACAAACAATATTTCCTAGATGAAGGGAGAACAAGCTATTTTCTAGAAAGTTGATGTGCCTTATTTCAACATATTAAATGAGTTTACAGATCTGAACAAAGTCATATATGTGGAAGAAATATGAAACCAACTGAAAGGTATCTGTTCACTATTCATATGAATATTGGCGCTTTGTTTGCCACTGGCCATCCAAGGCCAGAAATGGTAACCATAATTCCCCTTTGCTTTATATTAGTTCTCCTATTCGGCTACAGATAGAAAAACGTGAAATTTCTGTAGGCTGAAACTTTTTTATGGCCTTAATTTACTAAACAAAAATTATATTTTTAATGCACTTTAAATTCTAGAAAATTTGCTCAATTGATTTTCAATGTTGCTACCAAATATCAGACAAATTTTCTTACAGCAAATGTTTTTTAATAGAGAAGTTAAACTCCTCGAAATTATTGTTGAAATCGGGTTGAATATTTTGACAGTTTATATTTGTTGTGCGATATTTATATAATATTAATTTACATGATTTATGTAATTAGAGATAGGTAAATATTTATTTCTTAGTTTGTATTGTTTCCTATCTTCATTTATTTGTTTCCTATTTTATGTTCATAGGACTCTATATACAAGACTTTCTACTATCAATGAAATTATCGATTTCTCTCTATTCTTGTTTCTTTATATGGTATCAGAGCATGGGTTCTAGTGACACTCTCCCTAGAAATTGATTTGAGAGTTGTGCCTAAGTGAGCATCTCTTTGTCATAGTTGGGTTACCATAAATGATCCATTTTTTTGTCTGCTCTAGAAAGCAGATTGTGTAATTTCTTGGGTCATCCTTGTTGAATGACATTTGTTGTCGGTATGTCTTGCTTGACTCTCCTCGATCTATACGACATCTTCTCCTACTTTGTTGGGTCTACATTAGTGTGGTGTTAGGCCTTTTGTGTTATAGGTTTTGTTGGATTGTACGACATATTCTCCTACCTGGTTGGGTCTACATTGATTTAGTGTGAGACTTTTTGTGTTATAGGTTTTGTTTTTCTGTATGACATATTCTCTTACTTGATTGAGTCTACATTGGTTTGGTGTGAGGCCTTTTGTGTTACAAGTTTTGGAACTCTTTGTTTTTTTACATCTGCAACAAGTCGGACACGATCGATATCTATGCTCTAACTTGAGAGGGAGTGTTGTGAGATATTGTGAGATATCTGTGTAATATTAATTTGCTTGATTTATGTAATTAGGGATAGGTAGAAATTTATTTATTTATAGTTTGTATTGTTTTCTATTCTTCATATATTTATTTCTTATTTTATGTTCATAGGACTCTATATATAGGGCTTTCTATATATAGACTTTCTACTATCAATGAAATTATCGATTTCTTTCATTTCTTGTTTCTTTACAATATCAGTTATGATAGTCAATGAATTGTTGTATAAAAATCATGTGTTTCGGAAAAAAATTATGGTTTAAGTAAAGATTTTCCCCCTTTGAATTTAAGTGAGGAGTTAGAAAATGAAATATGGTTTTTGTCCAAGTTTATTGACTGGCAACATTTTGAACATGTTATTGTTTATTTTTTTGGGTTGACGGAATGAAGATCGAGTCGGCTTGGTTTGTTCATTATAGGTAAATGAAAGTACCCTTATAGAAGCTTAAGTGCATTGAAGTTCTAGGGGGTGAAATAGCAAATGGGCTTAACTAATATGATATGATGAAGATGGTGACTGGTTCTGGCTTGGTCTTTTTGACCATGTAGCTCTAAACTAAATCGAAGGGAAAACAGATGCATATGGTTGAGTACTTGACTGCAACAAGTTTAGGATTAGCCTTAGTGGAGTTTTAGTTTTCTTGGTTTGTTGAATTGCAGTGGTGATGGTTGTAATTAATAATGTCTTTAGGGATAATGATTTAAGCTGCTTATGCCCAATGCTGCCTGGGTATATGGAACTTGAATTGTTTATCAATGAGGCAAGGAGAATGCCGTACATGTGTTAAACTAGTGAAGTAACAGTATATCTGTCATTACATTATTTGTTCATAAAATATTGGATTGAAAACTATAAAATATGCTTGGGATTGTCTTTTAAATGGGTATATATATGTTTGGATTCATTTATAAGGCTTGCATATAAAATGAAATGCTTGATTCACAAAGAGTGTAAAGACTATTGAGATGCCATCTAAAGATAGACAAATATATTCCTAAGTTGGGCAAGTCAAGATGAAGCAGCTCTTCAGTGCGTGTTCTGCAATTTGAACCAATTATGCTTAAGAATCTGAAAAGAAATACATGGATGCCATTAACTTGTTAATCCTTTTCCATGCAAATTGAAAAACTCGTATGTAGTGTGCATGTAATTAATGGTATGATAAAAAAAAATGGTACGGGTGATGTACTGATGGTCTAATACCTTGTTGGTATGGAAATATAGCAATTGAGATTAAATCTGTTTATGGGATTATGCAATTGAGATTAAATCTGTTTATAGGATTATCTTATTGGTAAAGACTGTGGATGCATGCAGAAGTTTATTAGATCACTTACAGTGGCTTAAGTGAATTTGCTGAATACGAACTGAACGCAAGGAATTTGAAGAAGGAACAATGTATTGCTTTTATTTTTCTTTTCCAATATCATATTTTAGAGCCCTGCCATTGTTGTTTCATCTCTTATTTTTCTCATTCATGTGTTCTGTCCTGCAGTATGCTGATATCTGTTGGTAGTTTATTATCATTCAGGTTGATTTGTAACCTGCATGTTAAGAATCTGAGGGAATGTTGTTATTTTTTCGCAGTATCCATGACTTGCTATTGTATTATATCATTGGGAATCTATATACCAACTAATTTGTCTACTCTGTTGCAGTTATCGCGGATCATTTACCTGTTTTCAAGTAACATGCATGATGCATCCTTGTCACTTAGTATCCACACTACATGTGCCCGGCTGATGTTGAATCTGGTGCATTTGCAACTCCAGCCTTGAAATGCTTTAGCTTCCTAATATATTATGTCTATGTTTGTTATTATTGAAAATCCATCATTGATGTATCTAATTGGTTTTTGTGAGTGTAGGTGGAACCAATTTTTGAAAAAGGTGTTGACCAACCATCTATGGATGAAGCGAGGATTTTATTGGTTTGCTCTAATCACCTGCCAAATTAACATCTTATGGAATTTCTTCTTGTTTCTCAGACTTATTTTGTTTTCTTATAGGGGCGTATTTTGGATGCTTTTGTTGGAAAATTTAGCACTTTTAAGCGAACCATTCCACAGGTAAAGGTGCTTCTTGATTTGTTTTCATATGGCAATGTTGAAAATAACCTTAGATGAATTGTAGTTGAGTTGTTATTTATAAGCTGTCCTGTCTATAACAGTTTCATTTGTCATCAGTTGTTTAACTATGAAAACATAGAGATATGGGAATAGTATTTCTTGTATCTTTTGATGTAAAATGTTACATATTTATATACAAAGGCTTTATTAGGCTATATGCTAATAAGGAATATATGCTAGTAAGGAAACTAAGCTAATTAGGACATTACATATTTACCGCCACTAATTAGGAGATTAGAGATATGCTAATTTGTAACACTCCCCCTCAAGATGGAGCGTAGATATTAATCATGTCTAGCTTGTTACAAAGATAATCAATTTGAGTCCCAACTAAAGCTTTAGTGAAAAGATCTGCCAACTGTTCTCGTGTCTTCACATATCCAGTGGATATCAAACCTTGCTGCAGTTTCTCACGAATGAAGTGATAATTGATCTCAATATGTTCGTTTTTTTGTTAAAAATGGGATAAGAAGCAATATGAAGGGCAGCCTGGTTATCACATTACAACTTTGCTGGTACTGTAGTCTTGAGACCCATCTCAGTCAAGAGTTGATATGTCCACATGATCTCACATACAAATTGTGTCATAGCTTGATATTCTGATTTAGCACTCAAACGTGATACAATATTCTGTTTCTTACTCTTCTATGAAACCAAATTTCCTCTAACGAAGACGCAATAGCCTGATGTGGATCTTCTATCTATCTTTGAGCCTGCCCAATCTGCATCTGTGAAACACTCCATATGAGTGTGTCCATGATTCGCTTATAAAATACCACGTCCAGGAGCTCTTTTCAAGTAACACAAAATTTTTTCTAAGGCTGTCCAATGGTGAACTGTTGGTGATGATATAAACTGACTCACAATACTGACAGAATATGCAATATCTGGGCGAGTCACTATGAGATAATTCAACTTCCTAACCAATCTCGTGTACTTCTCATGATCTTCAAATAGTTCACCATCCTTTGTGAGTTGTATATTAGGAATCATAGGAGTACTCAATGGTTTTGCTCCCAATTTTCTTGTTTCAGACAGCAAGTCAAGCATATATTTTCTCTGAGATAGGAAAATACCTCTTTTACTTCTTGTAACTTCAATCCCCAAGAAATATTTTAGCAGCTCAAAGTTTTTAGTGTGAAATTGGGTATGGAGAAATGACTTCAGAGATGAGATTCCCATACTATCGCTCCCAGTAATAACGATATCATCAATATACACAACCAGCAAAATAACGCCAGCTTCAGATTGTCTGTAAAACACCGAGTGATCAGACTTACATTTCAGCATCCCAAACTTTTCAATTGCTTGACTAAACTTGCCAAACCAAGCTCGAGGACTCTGTTTCAAGCCATACAAAGATTTATGAAAACGACATACTTTTCCATACTCACCCTAAGCAACAAACCTCGGAGGTTGCTCCATATAAACTTCCTCATGGAGATCTTCATGAAGAAATGCATTCTTGATATTAAGTTGATACAAAGGTCAATTATGAGTAGCTGCCATAAAAATAAACAATCGTATAGATGTTAGTTTAGCAACAGCAGAAAAAGTATTAGAATAATTCACTCTATAGGTTTGAGCATAGCCTTTGGCAACATGACGGGCCTTTAAGCGAGCAATTGACCCATCGGGATTGACCTTGATTGTAAACACCCATTTACATCCAATAGCTTGTTTTCCTGAAGATAAATCAACCTAGGTCCAAGTAACCATCATCATCCAAAGCATTCATTTTCTCCAGCATTGCATTAAGCTATCCAGGATGAGACAAGGCCTCACAAACGGTTTTAGGAATAGTGATGAATCAAGAGATGCAACAAAAGAGACAGAAGAAGGTGACAAATTATGATAAGAAACAAAAGATGAAATAGGATAAGTACATTGGTGCTTACCTTTGCGTAGGGCGATGGGAAGATCATCACTTAATACAAGATCAGATGGCGGATGAGCTAGTGTAGGACATGGATCAGGAGGTTGCTGACATCTGGAATAGACCTGAAGAATAGGAGGCTAGGTGGGAGCCGAGTCAGAAACATGTCCAGTGGATGTGATAGTGTAGACTAACAAATCATCATCCTCCTCCTGATGTGTGGAAACAGAAGATGAAAAGTATGGTGTTTCTTCCAAAAAAGTAACATGAGCAGAGACAAAGTATTTATTTAGACTAGGACAATAACACCTATACCCTTTTTGCAACCGAGAATATCCAAGGAAGATACACTTCAATGACTTGGGATCTAATTCAGTGACATCGGGATGAATTTTCCGAACAAAGCAAGTACTACCAAATATCCTAGGGTCAATAGGAAACACTGACTTAGTAGAAAAGGGGATACTATAAGGAGTCTCTCCATGAAGAACTGTGGAAGGCATACGATTAATTAGAAAATATGCTGTTGAGATTGCATCGGTCTAAAAAATTTTAGATACATTCATATGGAACAAAATAGCTCTTGCTGTTTCAAGGAGATGTCTATTCTTTTGTTCTGCCACTCCATTTTGGAATGGGGTGTCAACACATGACGTTTGGTGAAGGATGCCATGTTGAATCATATAGGTCTGAAAAGAAGCTGACAAATATTTTTTGGCATTATCACTCCGCAATATATGGACAAAAACATTAAATTGAGTTTAAACCTCAGCACAAAAAGCACAAAAATGTGAAAATAATTCTGAACGACTTTTCGTTAAATATAACCAAGTCATACGAGAGTAGTCCTCAACAAAAGTTACAAAATACTTAAATCCAGTTTTAGACTGAACTGGTTAAGGACCCCAAACATTAGAACGAACTAATTCAAAAGGAAAAGTAGCTCTTTTATTGACTCTAGGACTTGAACTAAGATGATGATGTTTAACAAACTGACACGACTCATAATCTAAGGAAGATAACCTATTGAACTGTGGACACACCTTCTTAAGCAAAGGAAGAGAAGGATGCCCCAATTGACAGTGCACCTGAAAAGGTGATGTAACTCCATAGTAGATAATAGACTGAGGGATCTTAGTGTCAAGAATGTAGATGCCTCCTGACTCATGTCCTCTACCAATAATCTTCTTTGTCATAAGATCCTGAAATAAGCAGTAATCAGGAAATAGTGAGATGCAACAATTAAGAGTGCGAGTAATTTGGCTTACAAAAATCAAATTGAAAGATAATCGAGGTAAATGAAGAACATATGTCAGAGGGAGCAGAGGGGTTAGATTAACTGTAACAGACCCAAGAACAGAAGATGATGACCCATCTGCTAATGTGACATTAGAAGTGGACTTATGCGACTGGAAAGTAAAAAGAAGACTAGAATTACTGGTCATATGATCTGTGGCACCAGAATCAATGACCAATTTGGAGGTTGAAATAAGACGTGCATTGAATTTACCTGAATCGACAATAGCAATAACTGGAGTAGATGAAGACTTCAATGATTTCTGGTACTGGGAAAATTTGCAGAGATAATGATTGATTTCTCATATGCATCAGTAGTGGATGCCACACGAGCAAAATGAGTTTTTTGATTTCTATATTGAAGTTTTCTGCAATCATGATTCATATGGCCTAACTTATGACAATAATGGCACACAATCCCTCCTAAATCTGGAGCTGGAGACTCAGCAGTATTAGATCCTCCTTTACCACCACCCTTGTGATAAGAACGTCCAAACTCATGATTTTGATTGACAAGAGCACTATTATATTGAACAAGTGGAGGTCTTTCTGTATGAAGTATCCTGCTAAAAACATCATGTAAGGAAGAAATTTCAGAACTTGAGAGTATCTGAGACTTTGCAGTCTCAAATTCAGGAGAAATACTAGCTAGAAAAATCATAATGTCATTTGCTCTCGTTGACTCTGTTGAACCTTCACATCGAAACTAAAAGGTTGCAACATATTAAGCTCCTCATAAGTTTTCTTAAAATCCATAAAATAAGTAGTAAGAGACTGATTTTGCTTCTCTGCACTATAAAATGCTTTGCAAACTTCATAAATTCGGAAAATATTTCTTTTTCCAGAATATAAGAAATCTAAATAATCCATCAGTTCCTTGATATACTCATAGTGATTAATCATGCCAATGACCTCACTATCAATAGAATTACAAATCTGCAAAAATAAACCGATCATCCTCCTTTAACCAGATTTGTCTAGACTCATCTTTAGTGAATTGTCAGTCATGTTGGTCTTTATCAATATTCCGTAATTAAAGACGAATTGTCTTGCTGCAATTCATATAATTAGAGCTATTGAGTTTGTGTTTTGTAATTTTAGACATCACCGGAATCACATTAGAAACACTAACTGTCTTTTTGTTAGCCATACCCAAACAAAAACAATTATCCCAACAAAACAGAAGCAACGAATCAAAACCAGAGTAGGCAGTTCTTGAAAAAATGAGTGAACAGAACCTGGTCTTAAGTGAGCAGCAAAACCGAGAGAGTATAACCTCAACCAAGCTCGGAAAAGTGTTGTACAGACAAGGGTGAATCAAATGGAGGCGACGGTGGACGCGTCGGCGCGTGATTCTGCGGCAGAAAATTGGGGCAATGCGTGAAGCTTACTCGCCGAGTGTCTGACCACTGGATTCTAAGCGAAAGTTGATCGGCCAGCGGCCCTTCTCCCTAGGTGGGCGGTGACAACAGAAGATCACTCCAAGTGGATGACTCAATTTTGGAACCCTAATATGTCAAATTGACAGATAACCCAAATCTAGAAAAATATGTTCTTGACCCAAATCTCACTCTCTAATGCTCTGATACCATGAAAACACATAGATATGAGAATAGCATTTCTTGTATCTTTTGATATAAAATGTTACATATTATATACAAAAGCTATATGCTAATAAGGAAACTAAGCGAATTAGGACATTACATATTTACAGTCACTAATTAGGAGGTTAGAGATATGCTAATTTGTAACAAACTACAAGGTAGATCTTGACAAAATTGTCATAGTTAGCTTTCAAATGTGGGAGGCTTGATCCATTTTTACATGTTCTTTTCTTTTCCCTTGTTATTTTTGGTGGATTTGCAATATTCTTTGGAGCATAATTGCATTGTTTGTGCTTTTGTATTATGCAAGCATCTTGAACTGTTGACCTTTTTCCCCCATTAGAATTTGGGTTGAGGAGCTATGTTCAATTATAAGAACCCTTTGTCATGCTCCATTTGTGAATTAAGCTTGGAACTGCTTATAGGAGATGTTTGTTCCTGTTAATATACCTTGTTTGTCTAAAGGATATTGAATGGTTTCTTAATTGTTTCTTCCTGATTGATCAACATGAGTGTGCGCTTTTCTATCTGGATGGTTCCGATGGACACTTGAGAGTAAATGGGATGCTTATTTGCCAACTTATTATAATTTTCACACCATACCTTATTTTTCCCTTTTTCTGGCTTTCAGTATGATGAATTGGAAGACTGAATTATCTGTATATGTTCTCAGAATGTAATAGCAGGACTAGAATTCCATTTTCTCCTTACTCTCTTCCCTTGTTTGGATACATGGTCTGTGAAACCCATTCAAGTTTTGTGTATTAACCTTGTAGATAGGCTATTTTTAGAATGCAACAACTGGTTGTGTAGGGTTGATTTTCTTTCCTTTTCTCTAAGGTGCATTTCTTCCCTAGTCGTCATTAAACTGTTCCTTATATTTTATTTGTATGCTAAAGTTGATAAAATCTTTTGCTGATAGCTGTTGGAGGAGGGCGAAGAGGGAAAGGAACGTGCTACTCTGAGATCAAAGCTTGAACTCCCTGTGCAGGTTTTTTATGACTTTTCTTTGAGTTATTTATTTTCTTGTACCTCTGATATTAAAACCTGAGTTGCTTAGATAGTCTAATGAAATTACAGTCTGTTTTCTGTTCCTCTTGTTGACTCGCATTGAAGTAGATACTTCAGTAACAGACCTCATTAGTTTGGAGTTTATGCTATGTATGGTAACGGTGCAAATGTCAAAATGTTATATTTATTTGTTCTCATTATTGTCATAAATTAAAGATTAGTGATTTTATTGGTTGTAGGCTTTTTGTTTATATTTTTTTGGGGTCAAACACATTGTACATATTCTGTAGTAAAGGGCAACATTATCATTCAATAAAATTAGGCAAACTGACAAAAAATTTCCAAGGTGTGGCATAATGCTCACGTGGCTTTTCTTGAAACTGAACACTTTCATCCTTAAATTAAAATTAACATTTTCTAAGAAGTCCAAAAACAACAGAGGTTTTATAACAGAAAAATTTTTTGGTTTGCGAAGTTACTAAAATGTCAAATTTTATAAAATTCAAAGGCCATTTTTATTTTGCCTATCCTCAAGGATATTTTGTGTAATTAATCCAAATAATTAATTAAACAATTATGTTAAGTAAAAATTCTTCCTGCCCTCCTTTTAATGCATTGTTGAAGTGTGCGATAACATAAATTTATTTTCTTATATATTTGAAATTGCAAGTGACACGATATTCAAATACTAAAAAGTAAAAACATATGTTGAAAGAAAGTTGCTGATTTATAAAAACTTAAGAAAATAAAGTGCTACTAATGAGAATTAAGGATTTAATTCTGAGTTTATATTTTGGGATTTAAATAGACTTGCAAACAATTTGTCAACATTTAAGTTAAAAAGAATAAGGCTCAACTCTAAAAGAGCACAATGTTGTTTGATGCTTTGACACTTGGTAGAGATTTAGTGCAATTATTTGAAAGAGCGCTTTGTAGTACCATGTGCTTGCTTGTATTAACTAGTCTGCTGTTAGATAAACTGATGCTGCTTCTGCTCTTAATGGAAATAATTTATTCACAAAGTGATATTTTGCATGAAAGCTGTTTCCATAAAATTAGCTAATTAAAAGTGAATAATATAAAGTCCCATAAGCTATTCAATTCAAAACGTATCAAACCTTTTAAAAACCCAGAATAGATGTTTTAATAGATGTTTTCTGCCTCTTTGTCCCTAATCAATTACTCTCTAAATTAAATTTATGTAAAAATTTGCTACTAGAATTTCTTGAATGTATGGCTCTAGTATGTCACATGTTTTTGGAGTCCTTGCAGCTTATGGTTAGTTGAAATAATGTGTGCTCATATTAAGTCATTCAATCTGAAGGCCTTGATGTTGGAGTCCAAAATCCTTGAGTTATGAAAATTTGCAAATCATTCAAGTTTGTCTCCCACTGGTTTATGTTTTGTGCTTGGAGTTTTACTTTTGTAAGAATTTGGGTAGTGGATGATGGTTACGATCGATGCAATGTTTCAGAATTTACTTTTGTAGTACAAGGATTTCATTGCTTGGGAATAGGTGGAAGATGAAATTTATTTTAAATGGAGGTGGATGCCATGAATTTTTTTTTCTTTTTTATCCTGCAAATACTTCATTACGAAAGGTATTAGTGACATAGAGTGGGAGATTAGGATAAAAAGAGAGAGAGAAATCAACTATGGGGTTTTTTAAAGGTTAGCTACGTTTTATTTTTAGTCAATGAAAAATTTAGACTCATTTTTCTTTCTTTACGTTGATGTCTATATAAATGTGTTCTTTAGGTTTGGAGGATTACTTATTCTCCACATTCCAACCTCCTTTAATGTGAAAGATCAGTCAATTGTTGGGCATCCCCATGCCTCACACCCAACCCTGGCCTCCCTCTTCTTCTTCTTCTTCTTCTTCTTCTTTTTTTTTTTCTTTCTTTTTTTTCCCTGACATGCAGCTAATTGCAGGCAGTTCTAAATTTGCAAGTTCCTGTGGAGCATTCCAAGGAAATTAGTGATTGCAAGAATCTGATCAAGACCTTAGTTATGGGTAAGTGGCTCTCTTCATTATTTTTGTTGTTGTTAGGTGATGATAATTTCTAGAGTTCTGGGGACTGTTTGCTTTAAATTTTTTGTTCTACTATATTTTTCGTTTAGCTTGAAGGAGGATTCCTTGTTCTTATTATTCTGTTATTTTTCTATTAGTGTATTAGATTAGCCATTTAATTTATTTTTTACTGTAATTTAAGAATTTTGCTTGATTTTATTTTCAGGAATGAAGACTATCGTATGGAGTATCACTCATGCGCACTTGCCACGGTCACAAGTACCTTTTTTTCTCTCTCTAATATTATAGTTCCTTGCACGTTGTTCTTTCTTTTATTCTTTTTGTTTTTCCTGATTTGATGTTTCCAATGTTTAGGTTTCTTCCTTCACGCATGGAACACACTCACAATCGCTAGTCTCCCCTTCCTCAGGCGTACCGTCACCTCAAGTGTTCAAAGGAATGAGAGAAGACGAGGTATTACTCATTTGTAATGAGCTCACATGGGTGTTTGTTGCAGTATTATTGTGATCTGACGTCAGTGTGGACTTTTGGTTAGGTGTGGAAAGCCTCTGGTGTCTTGAAGAGTGGTGTGCATTGCTTAGCTCTCTTCAAGGAGAAGGATGAGGAGAGAGACATGTTAAATCTCTTTTCCCAGATTCTGGCTATTATGGAACCGAGAGATCTGATGGACATGTTCTCATTGTGTATGCCTGAACTTTTTGAGTGCATGATTAGCAACACACAACTGGTTCACATATTTTCTTCTCTTTTGCAATCTCCGAAAGTGTACCGGCCGTTTGCTGATGTCTTGGTTAACTTTCTTGTTAGCAGCAAACTTGATGTGTTAAAGCAGCCGGATTCACCTGCTGCTAAACTGGTTTTGCATCTGTTCCGATTTATATTTGGTGCTGTTGCTAAAGCACCGGCTGAATTTGAACGTATTCTGCAGCCTCATGTGCCTGTTATTATGGAAGTTTGCATGAAGAATGCTACTGAAGTTGAAAAGCCTCTTGGTTACATGCAACTTCTTCGTACAACATTCAGAGCTCTATCAGGATGTAAATTTGAGCTTCTTCTCCGGGACTTGATTCCTATGTTACAACCCTGCCTAAATATGTTATTGACAATGCTTGAAGGACCAAGTGGGGAGGATACGAGGGACCTTCTACTTGAGCTCTGCTTAACACTGCCTGCACGCTTAAGTGCATTGCTACCATATCTTCCTCGTCTGATGAAGCCTCTTGTTTTGTGTCTGAAGGGGAGTGATGACCTAGTGAGTTTGGGATTAAGAACACTTGAGTTTTGGGTTGATAGTTTAAATCCTGATTTCTTAGAACCTAGCATGGCCAATGTCATGTCAGAGGTGATTTTAGCTTTATGGTCTCACCTGAGGCCTGCGCCCTACCCTTGGGGTGGAAAGGCTTTGCAACTCCTTGGCAAATTAGGTGGCCGTAACAGACGTTTTCTTAAAGAACCCCTAGCCCTTGAGTGCAAGGAGAATCCTGAGCATGGGCTTCGATTAATACTTACATTTGAGCCCTCAACCCCATTTTTGGTTCCTTTGGACCGATGCATAAATCTTGCTGTCTCAGCTGTCATGCACAAAAGCAGTGGCATGGATGCCTTTTACCGAAGACAGGCTTTGAGGTTCCTTCGTGTTTGTTTATCTTCTCAGCTTAATTTGCCAGGCAATGTTTCTGATGAGGGATCTACAACTGGGCAGTTGTCAACCTTGTTAGTTTCTACTGTTGATTCATCTTTGCGAAGGTCTGAGACATCAGATATAAAGGTTAGTAAAACAATGTTGTTTAATGCTACTGGATGTTGCGTTTGCTGCTACCTCATAACTCTGTTTTTAGGATCGTATTATTCTTGATTCGAAACTTTCAATTGGATTCTCATGCTTTTGATTCAAATCTATGGACTGAATTGGCTGATCTTAAATGTACCTGGATTGAGGACTAAATTGAGTGATTCACTGGTGATTGGGTGAAACAGTAAACTTGATTGACTCGGTGCTTACTGGGGCTATTTGACCTTAAATCTTTGTAATTTAATATTAAACTTCAATTCTACTATGAAAATAGTTCGTAAACCCTCCTTTAGGTATTCTTTTTATACATTCCAATCTTTTTCCCTCTCCCTATTCCTTTTTCCTTGGAAATTGAGTCCTTAAAATTTCGTAGATACCCGCCCTTAAAATTGAGCCCTGTACTACATTCCAATCTCAATTTATATTTTCTGAGTTTTATGATGTGAAAAATTTGTTTAGATCTTTCCTCAATCTGCTTCCTTGATGATTATCACCAAAGGAAAAAACAATGCTGAGATAGTAAAGAAGGAAACTGTATCTTGATTGATTATATAGATTGGATTTACTCACTTAAATTTGATGTTGTATTTTGATAACTTTGTTCATAATCTTTCCTCTCTCTCCAAAAATGAAAAACTAGAAATTGAGTGGGTTACTTTGTGACCATGAACAATATGTTTTGCCAGGCTGACTTAGGTGTGAAGACGAAGACCCAACTTTTGGCTGAGAAGTCAGTTTTTAAGATTCTGTTAATGACAATAATTGCTGCCAGTGCAGAACCAGAGCTTAATGACTCCAAAGATGATTTTGTTGTCAACATCTGCCGCCATTTTGCATTGATATTTCATATTGATTATAACTCAGCTAACCCTTCAATGTCAACAGCCGCTCATGCTGCTTCTTTACTTTCATCAAATGCAAGTGTCAGTTCCAGGTCAAAGAATAGCACTTCTTCTAATCTGAAAGAGTTGGATCCTTTGCTATTTTTAGATGCTTTGGTTGATGTTCTAGCAGATGAGAATAGAGCCCATGCTAAAGCTGCTCTTAATGCTTTAAATTTGTTTGCTGAAACGCTTCTGTTCCTTGCTCGTTCAAAACACGCTGATGTGCTGATGTCAAGAGGAGGCCGTAATACTCCAATGATTGTCTCTAGTCCATCAATGAATCCTGTATATTCTCCCCCTCCAAGCATCCGTATCCCAGTTTTTGAGCAACTTTTACCTCGTCTTTTGCATTGTTGCTATGGAAGCACATGGCAAGCACAAATGGGAGGTGTTATGGGACTTGGGGCTTTGGTAGGAAAAGTTACTGTTGAGACTTTGTGCATTTTCCAAGTGAAAATAGTGCGTGGTCTGGTATATGTTCTCAAAAGGCTTCCTCTTTATGCTAGCAGAGAGCAGGAAGAGACTAGTCAGGTGCTTACCCAGGTGCTTCGGGTTGTTAATAATGTTGATGAGGCTAATAGTGATGCACGCAGACAAAGTTTTCAAGGGGTAGTTGATTTTCTGGCTTCAGAATTGTTCAATCCCAATGCATCTATTATTGTGAGGAAGAATGTCCAGTCATGTTTAGCTCTTTTGGCTAGTAGGACTGGTAGTGAGGTATCAGAGTTGCTTGAGCCTCTGTATCAGCCTTTACTTCAGCCTCTTATCATGCGACCTCTTCGTTCAAAAACTGTCGATCAACAGGTACTTTCGCTATTGAGCATTAGTGTATTTTATCAAGTTTTTGTCGACTAACTTGAGTTTGTTAATTATAGGTTGGTACAGTTACAGCTTTGAATTTTTGCCTGGCCTTAAGGCCCCCTCTCCTCAAGTTGACTCAGGAGCTTGTTAACTTTCTCCAAGATGCGTTGCAAATAGCTGAGGCAGATGAAACTGTATGGGTTGTGAAGTTTATGAATCCTAAAATGGCCAACTCAGTAAATAAACTTCGAACAGCTTGCATAGAGCTACTCTGTACTACAATGGCATGGACAGATTTCAGAACTGCAAATCATCCTGAGCTGCGAGCTAAGATCATTTCCATGTTCTTCAAGTCTTTGACACGCCGAACACCAGAAATTGTAGCAGTTGCCAAGGAGGGACTAAGACAGGTTTTATTGAGCTTTCATTCTATCGATGGACATTTTTGTATTATTTTTATGCTCTCCCTATTATTCTCTTGTTTCCCTTTTATCATTGTCATCATCTCTTATTCTTCTATTGGTTATGATTGAGTTCAACCGTAGAGTATGACTCTAGTGATCTACTGACTGGAAATAAGGAGAGTGCTGATACATACTTGTAGCTCTTGTATATACTTGACAAAACAATACTAGTGATCTGTCTATAATGTTTGCTTCTATCTGGATATCAAAGGATATATGCAAGGAATAAGAGTCAAACTCGTATTACTTGTCCTGTATTGGGTTCCAAATAATCCAACAAGGCTGTTTATATTGTCTGCCATGCTGGTTACCTGAGTGCTTTTACTTATCTCTCTTTCCATTTACCTTTATTCAATATCCATGAAAATTTCCATTTGATTTGCTTTATTCTTGCTTAGGTTATTAATCAGCAAAGAATGCCCAAAGAACTTCTGCAGAGCAGCCTTAGGCCTATTCTAGTCAACTTGGCACACACTAAGAATCTAAACATGCCTCTTCTGCAAGGTCTGGCCCGCCTGCTTGAACTTTTGTCCAATTGGTTTAATGTCACTTTAGGTGGTAAGCTGTTAGAGCACCTTAAAAAATGGTTGGAACCTGAAAAGCTTGCGCAGAGTTTGAAGTCATGGAAGGCTGGGGAAGAGCCTAAAATTGCAGCAGGTAATGCATCTAGATTCTGTATAATTAGATAAGAGTTACATGATGGTTCAGACATGTGAATTTACAAAATAGCAGCTATGTTGATGATCATGTGTTAGTATGTGTATATATTCATAATTCCATGCCCTTCTTTTGATTCTCTGCAGCTATTATTGAGCTTTTTCATTTGCTTCCTACTGCTGCATCGAAGTTTCTTGATGAACTTGTAACCTTGACCATTGATTTGGAAAGAGCTCTTCCCTCTGGGCAAGTATACAGTGAAATCAATAGTCCATATCGACTTCCTCTGACTAAATTCTTAAATCGATATTCGACACTTGCTGTTGATTATTTTCTTTCTCGGTTGAGTGATCCAAAATACTTCAGGCGGTAAGATTGAAATCCTGGTGTGAAGTTGTTAATTGCGGACTTGAAAAATCCCATGAGCCAGTATGCTAATCCTTTCTCTTCCTTACTCTGCTGTAAAATGCAGGTTCATGTACATAATACGATCAGATGCTGGCCAGCCATTGAGGGAAGAACTTGCAAAATCTCCACAGAAAATACTGTCATATGCCTTTCCTGAGTTTATGCCAAAACCTGATGCACCAATGACACCTGGATCTTCAACTGCACCTTCTATAATGAGTGATGAAGGCCTTATTACTTCTCCATCTGATAATTCTAATTTACCATCTGCGTCTGCTGCTGCAACTTCTGATGCTTATTTTCAAGGGCTAGCACTTATTAAAACATTGGTCAAATTAATTCCTGGCTGGTTGCACACTAATCGTATTGTGTTTGATACTTTGGTTCTATTGTGGAAGTCACCTGCAAGGACATCTCGTTTGCACAGTGAACAAGAGCTTAACTTGGTGCAAGTAAGTTTCGTGGTCATTTGGGTACAAGTATTAATTTCTGCTTATCAAGTAAGATGTCCCTTTCAAAGCAGGAGTCTCATCCACTGGGATGCCCTTTTCTTTCTTTTTCCCTTTTTTTTTTTTTCAATTTTCTTCTGTTATGCAATATAACTGTGACTTAGTGCTGAGAACTAAAGATGCAAACCTGCTATTTTGCCTTGATATATCCTTTTCTATTATTATTTTACTCTCTTATGCTGTCCTTTCTTAAATTCTTTCCTTTTGTGCCCTCCTGTCTAATTAAAATCATCCATATTTGTAAAATCTCTGTCTCTCTCATTCTCATACTTCAAATTTGGTTTTCACATTTGTACCTGGTTGGCTTGGCTGATGGTATGGATCGCTGTAGTTGGAAACATAATTGGTAATAACCCCTTTGAGATAGAGACTAGTCATGAATTCGATGGGATCTGCATGCTTTTTGAAGACAGAAATGTCAACTTGATTAGCTTAGACTGTGTATTGACAAACTTCTTTTAAACATGTACTCATTAGAAAAATCCATTTTTGAGCCTCTAAATTTTCCTTTTTATTCTATTGGCCTCTTGTAGTTTAATTGTATTTTATTAAAGCCCTATTCTAATTTTTACTTTGCCATTAGGTACTCATTTTCACTATTCGGGGGCTTAATTGAACAAAATTGCATGTTATATTATTGTATTAAAGAAGTTCCTTATTGTAATAACGAGAATATAAGGGCTCAATCAATAAACTATAATTTAAATTTATGTGAGCCTCAAAATGTGTTTTACCTTTTTTTTTTCCTTCATTATGCAGAGATTCTATATGTGATAGTGTACTGACTAATTTGTGGCCTTTGAATACATTTCTAAATGCAGGTTAAAGAGAGCAAATGGCTTATCAAATGCTTCTTGAATTACTTAAGACATGATAAAACAGAAGTTAACGTTCTCTTTGATATTGTCTCCATATTCTTGTTTCACACTCGTATTGACTATACCTTTCTGAAAGAGTTTTATATTATTGAGGTACTTTGAGCCTTGATACAATTTCATTAATGTTGCAAAATATCTTTCCTGTTTGCACGATGATTTGGTAATTGTGGTTGCAACAAATAATTATCCTCTGTGACAGGTCGCAGAAGGTTATGCACCTAACTTGAAGAGGGAACTTCTATTGCGTTTTCTAAACCTTTTCCAATCAAAACAACTTGCTCATGATCATTTGGTGGTGGTCATGCAAATGCTCATTCTTCCAATGCTTGCCCATGCCTTCCAGAATGGCCAAAGTTGGGAGGTTGTTGACCCTGGTATTATAAAAACTATAGTTGACAAACTTCTTGATCCACCAGAAGAGGTAATCAGTTGAAGTTATTTATTTTTACTAATCTTGTGAAGTTATTTATTTCTGTCCTTTTTCACAACATTGGTTATTTCCTTTTTCTTTTTTTTAATAAAAGATTTTATTCTTCAAATGTGGTCATTTTTTGTAATTTTCAAGTATTCTGTATTTCTTTCTAGGTTTCCGCTGAATATGATGAGCCTTTGAGGATAGAACTCTTGCAGTTAGCCACTTTACTTCTTAAATATCTCCAAAATGACCTTGTTCATCATAGAAAGGAACTTATTAAATTCGGGTGGAATCATCTCAAACGTGAAGACAGTGCTAGTAAGCAGTGGGCCTTTGTCAATGTTTGCCACTTTCTGGAAGCATATCAGGCCCCAGAAAAAATCATACTTCAGGTACCTTCAGAATTACAAATAGCTGGGCGCTTATTTCTATTTTCTGTTGCTTTTAGCGGTTCCTATGTCATCTTTGCTTTTGTCTTCCTTTTTTTTTCTTTGTTTGGGGATGGGTGGGTCTGGACAAGCTCCTAATCTTTTTGGCTGATTCTATTAGTGTTGTTAAAACTGGATCAGACTGGGTGGTCAGATTGGTTTGACTGGAACTCTGACACTGATCCGGTCAGGTGTTAAAAAAAAAATTCTCAGCAAAAAAGGGAACCAAACCAGAAAAATCAGCCAAATAGGATGTCTTAGCCGAACTTGGACAAACCAGGTTCTTGTGGAAACAACACTGTTTTGTGGGATTCTTTTTTTTTTTTTTTGGAAAAAACAAATCAACGAAATTAGGAGGGGTCTTTACTTTCCAGTCTAGTAGGGAAGGGGTATACTTTTTGTTTATTCTTTTTTCTTTTTACAATCTACAGAGAGTGAGAGAAGACTGAAGGGTTTTGATTGAAAGAGAAATATCCAAATTGATACTTGGTAAAAAAGGTGTAATAATTTCTTGAACAAAAGAATGATATTTGAGAGGAAAAAAAAAAGAGGCAGAGAAAATGCAAAGATAGGCGTGAGAACTGACTGGGAAGATCTGCAAAATATATGCACTTTCTTTTTTTTTTTTTTGGGTTTTTTAAATTACCTATTAGAAAATGACCAAAAGACCCCCTAAACCTTTATGCAGTTGTAGTATTTTCTTCCTTTTTTTTGCCACCTACACCTGCTAGACCTTTGAGACAAGCAGTATAAATGTGGCAACATCCACCAACACCTCATTTTTCAGTTTCTTCTCTACTCGCAATGGGTCAAAATTAAACTCTACTTCCCATGTTTCATTCTGAATTAATTGCACCTTGTTTTTTTTTGGGGGTTAAGATACTAGAAATTTCAGCTAACTGATGGGGTTGGTGGGATGGTGAAGAGTATAATAAAGAAGTAAAAGGGATGGAGGTTGTTTCATAAATTTTTTTTCTAGGAATTTTTCACAATATTTTAATTTTTTATTTATATTTTTTAAAAAAAAAATTAAAAAACCTGGGTCAACCCTATTGAACTATGCCACTAATCAATCTGGTACATTATGGTTTGGTTTTAACAATATTGAATTTTTTGAAATTGATATGAAGTTAATGTGTTGCTTTTCTGCTTATCAGATTCTTTATTCGATATTGTAATTATGTATACTACGACTCTGTTTGTTTGCGGAAAATAATCTGTTTCTGGTGGAAAATAATTTATTTTCTGTGGTTTGGTTGTACACATAAAATTTTAAGGAAATTATTTTCTAGTGTTTGGTGTATTTTTAAAAATATTATTTTCTTTTGCATATAAAAAACTGTTAAAATATTTAAAACATCTCAAAATTTGATATTTTTAATTTATAACTATGTATAAAAGAAAATTACATAAAATAATAATTTTTTAAAAAAAATTTCCAGTGACCGGCTCCAGTAATTGGTTATTGATGGTGGCCGGAGGTCACTAGAAGTGATTTTCAGTAGTTAATATATTAATTAGTTTATGTTTAGTTAGTTTTAGTATAAAAGGTTTTATTTATGTAAGTGTGTCAAGATTCAAAAATGACTTCCTATTCTCAAAAGAAGAAGTTAAAAATGGCTTAGTTTTTCCTTTGACCAGAAAAATATTTTCCGTTGACCAATTTTCTTGGATGCACCAAATGTAGGAAAATACAGAAAATATTTTCCGCGAAACAAATAGAGCTTACATATGGAAATCTAGCATCTAGTGTGCACCAGAGGCTGTGAAAATAATAGAACTGCCATAGTGTGGGATTGTGTGCCCTCACACTTATGTGTATCGGATTTGAGTAGTCCAGTTTTCTGATATCGTTGTTTGAACTAATATGCATTGAGCATACATATCCAGTGATGCAGACAGGTGGACACATGCATACACACATAAATGGCAACTGTTTCTATTGTATTTTGTTTAAACTATGTGAAGAAAGATCCTGAAATAGATTTACACATGCAGGTCTTTGTTGCACTACTCAGAACATGCCAGCCTGAAAATAAACTGCTGGTCAAGCAGGCGCTCGATATACTAATGCCAGCATTACCACGGCGACTGCCTCTTGGAGAGTCTCGTATGCCTATTTGGATTCGATACACAAAAAAGATTTTGGTTGAAGAAGGTCACTCCATTCCAAATCTAATTCACATTTTCCAGCTGATTGTGCGGCATTCAGATCTCTTCTATAGCTGCAGAGCACAGTTTGTGCCACAGATGGTCAATTCTCTTAGTCGACTTGGATTGCCATATAATACTACAGCAGAAAACAGGCGCCTTGCTATTGAACTTGCTGGATTGGTGGTTGCTTGGGAAAGGCAAAGGCAAAATGAAATGAAAATTGTCACTCATACTGATGTGGCAAATCAGAATAATGATGGGTTCAACCCTGGCCTAATTGGTTCTGATCAAAAGCGTGCAGTGGACGGTTCTACATTCCCCGAAGATCCAAGCAAGAGAGTTAAGGTTGAACCTGGTCTTCAATCCCTCTGCATCATGTCACCTGGAGGTGCATCATCAATCCCCAACATAGAAACACCAGGACCTGGTGGCCAACCAGATGAAGAGTTTAAGCCCAATGCTGCTATGGAAGAAATGATTATAAATTTTCTCATAAGAGTGAGTATTTCTTTCAAATTTGGTCTCTGACATGAGCAAGTTCTGCTGAAGATATGAGCTTTCCTTTATGTTAAAGTTCACTTTTGCTGGTCACAGAATATAGACCCCTGTAGATTTAGGCTGTAAAAATCTCTAACTTGGTTGCCTTTGGCTGAACCTAGATAATTGATTGTCAAGGGAACAAATTTAACTGAACTATATTCCTTGTGCAAGTGCAAAGTTCACCTTTTACGAATTGATTATTCTATTTATTTTTTGTAGTTCTCTCTATGGATGAACCCATTTTCATGTCTTTAAATTTGTTGCATTTTTTCTGTTGAACCCCCATCACATACTATTACTTTTGTTCACATTATGGACTTTATTTTGTATTTTGAGGGCTTAATAAAACAAAATTGCATGATATATTATTTTATTGTCTCAGTTAAAAGAGGCTTTAATGTGAATAATAATGATAATAAGAGAGTTAGATACAAGACAATTGAAATGTAGGGGCTTAATATGTAAATTTCAGGGCTTAAAAATGTGTTGATTTTCTTTTCAGATAATTTGGAACCTTCTCTGCTCCAGTAAAATTTGTACCCTCCTTTGGGTGAAATTATCTCCCAGCCTTCCCTAATCTCCCTGTTTCTAAAACATGGATTTTGCCTGTTGGATTAGGCATGAATTGGCTGTATATGCATAATCTTAGTGAAAGCATGCAAGAAGTTTGTCCATGGCAAACGTGCATGGTTTCTGCTAATAAATTGGTCCCTGTCTGATGTCGGTGTAGAATGTCTACTGCTAATTGAGACAACATTCAAGAGTTAATTTTTCGTTCAAGTTACCATTGTTGTGCATGTCCAGATGTTGCTTGCCATGGCCTATGTGTTACTTATGGTAGCTCAATCATAATCTTTCCGCATGGAGATGACTAAATATACATTTTTCTGTTAACACTGTTATGCATGTCCAAATATCTTGTTTCTCGCAGCTGTATTTTTCCATGCTCATTGTGGTTACTCTTTTTAAAAGTTTATAGCTCAATCATAATCTTTCCGCATGGAGATGACTAAATATACATTTTTCTGTTAACACTGTTTTGCATGTCCAAATATCTTGTTTCTCGCGGCTGTATTTTTCCATGCTCATTGTGGTTACTCTTTTTAGAAGTTTATTTTTGCTGGAATTATAAAGTTTAACGAATGCAAAAACAGGTTGCCTTGGTCATAGAGCCTAAGGATAAAGAAGCGAGCACCATGTACAAACAAGCTTTGGACTTGCTTTCACAAGCTCTGGAGGTGTGGCCAAACGCCAATGTCAAATTCAATTATTTGGAAAAACTTCTTAGCACTGTCCAACCATCACAGTCAAAGGACCCTTCAACAGCACTCTCGCAAGGCTTGGATGTTATGAACAAAGTTTTGGAGAAACAGCCTCAGTTGTTCATTAGAAATAACATCAGCCAGATATCTCAGGTATGTGCCACACAATAAGCATCTTATTTGAATTTTTTCTTTGCTTTACCATCATCATAATTATTATTACTTTCGCTGATTGTAAATTCTGTCTGACTCAGATTCTGGAACCATGTTTTAAACATAAAATGTTGGATGCTGGAAAGTCTCTCTGTTCTCTGTTGAAGATGGTCTTTGTTGCTTTTCCACCAGATGCAGCTAGTACACCAACAGATGTGAAGTTGTTGTACCAGAAAGTTGATGAACTGATACAGAAGCATGTCAGTATTCTCACAGCTCCCCAGACAGCAGTTGAGGACAACTCTTCTAATTTAATTTGCTTTGTGCTGCTTGTCATTAAGACCTTGGCAGAGGTGGAGAAGTACATTGAACCTCATGTCTTGGTTCGCATCCTTCAACGCCTGGCACGTGATATGGGATCATCAGCAGGTTCTCATTTGAGACAAGTATGCCCCTCACCTCTAAATATATACATATAAAAAGTATGTTTTGCACTAAATTTTAGTAACCCATCACTTAGATGTTTTATTTCTATTGTATTAGTATTTTCTTGAAAAAGTCGTACAATTTGACAAAATAACCAAAGAGAAGGAACCCATCACTTAGATGTTTTATTTCTATTCTATTAGTATTTTCTTGAAAAAGTCGTACAATTTGACAAAATAACCAAAGAGAAGGAAAATTTTCTGACACTTTTTTTTTTTGGAAAAAATTGCATTGATATGGAGGATATTTATGGAACACCACCTTTGATTTTGTTGTGGTTTTATACACAGGCTGGAGTTTACCTCCTTCAAGTGTGGTGCCAAAATTTTGAATATCATTTCTCTGTCTGAAAGACTGCATCCATCTTGTAATTGCTTTGGTCCATTTTTTTCCCATGTCATGATAAGCTTTGAAAGATGTGTATTTTGTTCAACCAATCTAAAGTATGCATTACAGTGCACTTGTGTTTTCTTTTGGGGTTTGACATGAAGTTTTCTATTGCATGGTGAGGGGCCTTAGTAATTCTCTTTTCATTTTTTCTGGGATAATTAAGTATTTATGAGAAAGGCTTGAATTTAATGTTTGGATCAACTTTCCTTTATGTTCTTTTTTTTTGGTTTATAATTTTCAAAATGCTGTCCTTAAGGGTTGGAGTTCTTAAACGATGCCAGTTGCCATATATTCCAGAGTCTTGATATACTGATTTTATTTTTCTCCTTGGTATTAATATGAAATGCATTGCTCGATACATTTGTTGCTTTACATGTCTGAGATATTCTCTATACCAGGGTCAGAGGACAGATCCAGATTCTGCAGTCTCTTCTTCCCGTCAAGGTTCTGATCTTGGAGCTGTTATTTCTAATCTGAAATCCGTACTGAGGCTTATCAGTGAAAAAGTCATGGTTGTACCAGATTGTAAACGAATTGTAACTCAAATCTTGAATTCCTTGCTCTCAGAAAAGGGCACTGATGCTAGTGTACTTCTCTGCATCCTAGATGTGATAAAAGGATGGGTTGAAGAAGACTTCAGTAAACAGGGAGCAGTTGCATCAAGTGCTTTTCTCAATCCTAAGGAAATAGTTTCTCTTCTTCAAAAGCTTTCACAGGTTGATAAGCAAAACTTCCACCCCGATGCTTTAGAAGAGTGGGACAGGAAATACCTTCAGCTTCTTTATGGGATTTGCTCTGATTCAAACAAGTAAGTAATATTTTGAATTAATAGGGGTTTTGTATTATATAAGTATTTCAATAATATGATTTGACTGGCTACTAGATATCCTATGGCATTACGACAAGAGGTCTTCCAGAAGGTCGAAAGACAATTCATGCTTGGTTTGCGGGCAAAGGATCCTGAAACTAGGAGGAAATTCTTCTCACTTTATCATGAATCTCTGGGGAAAACATTGTTTGCGAGATTGCAGTATATTATCCAACTCCAGGACTGGGAAGCTTTAAGTGATGTCTTCTGGCTCAAACAAGGTCTTGATCTCCTTCTTGCAATCTTAGTCGTGGATAAACCTATCACTCTCGCTCCAAACTCTGCCAGAGTGCTACCACTCTTGGTCTCTGGTTCCGTTCCAGATGGTTCTGGAATCCAGCAACATGTTGCTGATGTTCCAGAGGGCCTTGAGGAAGCAACTTTGACATTTGATGGCCTTGTCCATAAGCACACTCAATTTCTGAATGAGATGAGCAAACTTCAGGTTATTGCATTGGTCTTTATTCTTTCTGAACTCAATGATTATTATATATGTTTATATTGCATGCTTTAGGAGCTTATTCTCTGTTTTATGCATTAGTTAATTATGATTGCTTGATATACAAAAAGTGTCTTCTGTTTCTCTGTGGTCTGGTTTATTTTCTGCTATGATGTGAAGCTACTGTGAACTCATTGGTTAAGTTAGAAGATACTGACTCAAATGACAGTGTTTGTTATGTTTTTACACCAATATACCTATCTCTTAAGCAATTGAGAATAAGGCACCAACAAATTCTGCTTACTTGATTGCATATTTGATGATGCTATACCCATTTGCCTGCAGAGCTGGCAATTTGGAAGAACTTGCTATACCCGTTTGCCTGCAGAGCTGGCAATTTGGAAGAACTTGTTCCCAACTTGAGAGAGATATATAGGGATTTGATTTGCCTAAGTAGCTTATCATAGATTTAACTTCTTTTAATTTCTCCAGGTGGCCGATCTTGTTATTCCATTGAGAGAGCTGGCTCATACAGATGCTAATGTTGCATACCATTTGTGGGTGCTAGTATTTCCTATTGTGTGGGTGACCTTACATAAAGAAGAACAAGTAACATTAGCAAAACCAATAATCACTCTTCTATCAAAAGATTATCATAAGAAGCAGCAAGCCAGCAGACCAAATGTGGTTCAAGCACTTCTAGAAGGCCTTCAGTTGAGCCACCCTCAACCTCGGATGCCGAGTGAACTTATTAAATATATAGGAAAGACTTACAATGCATGGCATATTGCCTTGGCTTTACTGGAAAGTCATGTCATGTTGTTCATGAATGACACGAAGTGCTCTGAGTCACTTGCTGAGCTTTATCGTTTGCTCAATGAAGAAGATATGCGATGTGGGTTGTGGAAGAAAAGGTCAGTTACGGCTGAAACCAGAGCTGGACTTTCACTAGTCCAGCACGGTTACTGGCAGCGTGCTCAAAGCCTCTTTTACCAAGCCATGGTTAAGGCAACTCAGGGCACATATAACAACACAGTACCCAAGGCTGAGATGTGTCTTTGGGAAGAACAGTGGCTTTGTTGTGCAACTCAACTTAGTCAGTGGGATGCCTTGGTAGACTTTGGTAAAAGTGTTGAGAATTATGAAATTCTTCTTGATACTCTTTGGAAACTACCAGATTGGACATATATGAAGGACCATGTAATACCTAAGGCTCAAGTAGAAGACACTCCAAAGCTTCGTCTAATTCAGGCCTTTTTTGCCCTTCATGATAGAAATACAAATGGTATTGGGGATGCTGAAAACATAGTCGGAAAAGGTGTTGATCTTGCGCTAGAACAGTGGTGGCAGTTGCCTGAAATGTCTGTTCATGCTAGGATTCCTCTTTTGCAGCAATTTCAGCAGTTAGTTGAAGTTCAAGAGTCAGCTAGAATTCTTGTAGACATTGCCAGTGGAAACAAACTTTCTGGCAATTCTGTTGTTGGTGTGCATGGAAATCTTTATGCAGATCTCAAGGACATTCTTGAGACTTGGAGGTTGAGGACACCAAATGAGTGGGACAATATGTCCATCTGGTATGATTTGCTTCAGTGGAGGAATGAAATGTATAATGCTGTCATTGATGCATTCAAGGATTTTGGCAATACAAATTCACAACTTCATCACCTTGGATATCGTGACAAAGCATGGAATGTGAATAAGCTTGCTCATATTGCTCGTAAACAAGGGCTTTATGATGTTTGTGTGACAATTCTTGAGAAGATGTATGGCCATTCAACCATGGAAGTGCAGGTATTCACATTTTTAATGTAAATTTGTCTAGTCTGTAAATTAGGTGATTATTTTCCTTATGATTCAGCAACGTATGATATGTTTTCAAATTCATCTTTCAAATATTCTGCTGTGATTCTATGGGTTTCACTGCTGCTTCGGAATGTTCCTCACTATCTCCTGATTTATATTCTTGTATCAACACTTAGCATGTTACAAACCTTAAATTCAAGTTCTTAGTCATATGATTAATTGGTTGACTACACTTGAATTGGTTTTTATGCAAGATGGAATGCTTTATTCAACTTGGAGTAACCATATATATTTTGAAAGTTAAATTATTATGTTTCATAAAGAAATTGAGAATAGAGGGGGCAGTTGTTGCCCACTACATAGGTGGGATAGTGGTTGATAATTAATGAAACTCAGTGGGACCTTATCAGGTTGGAGTACTGTATTTTACAATGAAGTTAAAAAGGATAGGTTCAAAAAGAAGTTGGGAAGTGAAAGGGGACTCTACTTAGTAAACAGGAGGGCAAGTGAAACATTTTTGGAATTACCAGGTACACGAGTTCATATTCTATTTGTGTGATGAATGTTTAACAGTTTCTTCAGGTTGCATATCATTGTGAACTAGAATCAATTCTCTATTAATTCTTTTTCAGCTGTTTATTCACTTGTGTTTGGGTAGGTTTTCTAGGGGTAGGGAGCCAATAGTTGAACAATCTTAATGATTTTTTATTGCATTGTTGTAGGAAGCCTTTGTTAAGATAAGAGAACAAGCAAAGGCATATCTGGAGATGAAGGGAGAGCTTACTAGTGGTCTCAATTTGATCAACAGCACTAACCTGGAATATTTTCCTGTGAAACATAAAGCAGAGATTTTTCGTATTAAAGGAGATTTTTCGTTAAAACTAGGTGATTCTGAAGGTGCTAATCTTGCATATTCCAATGCTATCAGCCTTTTCAAAAATTTGCCTAAAGGATGGATAAGCTGGGGAAACTATTGTGACATGGTATACATTTTTACTGCTTCTCTTGTTGCTTTTGCTAATAGCTAGGTTAATGATACTGATTTGCTATCTGGCTTTCCAGGCTTATAAAGAAACCCACGATGAAATTTGGCTAGAATACGCTGTTAGCTGCTTCCTTCAAGGTATCAAATATGGTGTTTCTAATTCCAGAAGCCATCTAGCCCGGGTTCTGTATCTTCTGAGCTTTGATACTCCCAATGAGCCTGTGGGAAGGGCCTTTGACAAATACTTGGACCAGATACCTCACTGGGTTTGGCTTTCTTGGATTCCACAGCTGTTACTTTCCTTACAGAGGGCAGAGGCACCTCACTGCAAACTTGTTTTACTGAAAATTGCCACTGTTTATCCACAGGTAATGTCCTACACTTGGTGCATTAACCAAAGTGGCATTCATTCTGATAATAATTTTGAAATTTTCCCATTTACAAATCCTAGGCTTTGTATTACTGGCTTCGTACGTATTTGCTCGAACGTCGCGATGTTGCAAATAAATCTGAACTAGGCCGACTGGCATTGGCTCAGCAAAGAATGCAGCAAAATGTCTCTGTTGCTGGATCAGGATCTCTTGTGATATCTGATGGAAGTGCAAGGGCGCAGAGTCATAGTGGACATACATTATCAACAGACAATCAAGTTCATCAAGCCTCACAATCTGGTGGTGGGATTGCGACCCATGATGGTGGTAACTCTCATGGGCAGGAATCTGAAAGGCCTACAACTGCAACAGTTGAGGGCAGTGTGCATGAACCCTTACAACAGAATTCATCAATTAATGAAAGTGGGCAGAATGCATTAAGGCGTGGTGCTCTGGGCTTTGTTGCTTCAGCTGCGAGTGCTTTTGATGCTGCAAAAGACATAATGGAGGCTCTTAGAAGCAAGCACACCAATTTGGCTAGTGAACTTGAGGTGATGATTGATATGCTAATTTCGTGTTGCAGTTATGAATTAATTCTTTTGTGTTAAGCAATCCTATATTCTTCCATGTGTTGTGCCAGAGGAATTGAAGTTAGTTTAATGTTGTGTCGATTTCTTATGTTCTCCAACCCTAGTTTCTTCTGTATGTCGTTCCAAATTTGATATTATTTTCTTGTTGCTTTCTTTATGCAAAAAGGTTAATTTTTGTCTTAGAATGAATAAAAAATAGAATTATTATTTTATTTTACGGTTTTTCCGCTTATGATACTCTACATTTATGTGCCATTGATGTTCAGTTGTGTTATACAGTAATAGATTACAGTGATTTTCAATATCATGTTTTCTTCATGCTGCTCAATCAACTTGTGGTTTAAGGTAAAAAAACCTGTTTGCAGGTCCTGCTCACAGAAATTGGATCACGTTTTGTTACTTTGCCGGAGGAGAGACTTCTTGCTGTAGTTAATGCTCTGCTTCACCGCTGTTACAAGTATCCAACTGCCACTACAGCAGAGGTTCCACAATCTCTCAAGAAGGAACTTTCTGGCGTTTGCAGAGCTTGCTTTTCAGCTGATGCTGTGAACAAGCATGTTGATTTTGTGAAAGAGTACAAGCAGGATTTTGAGTGTGATCTTGATCCAGACAGTACAGCTACTTTCCCTGCCACCCTTTCTGAACTAACAGAGCGATTGAAACATTGGAAAAATGTCCTTCAGAGCAATGTTGAGGACAGGTTTCCTGCCGTCTTGAAGCTCGAAGAAGAAAGCAGAGTATTGCATGACTTCCATGTTGTTGATGTAGAGGTTCCAGGACAGTATTTTTGTGATCAGGTATATTACACCAATGTTTTCCACCACAAATTTCAAGCATTCAGTCTCCTGCACTACACTTAGTTTCTAACAATTTTTTTTCCTGGATGTGTTAAGATAAACGGATATGGGAACTGATGATAATTTATTATTCTATGATTTGCTTTTTGAATCTTCGTCTAATAACTTACATATTTGATCGATTGGATTTTAAATTTGTGTTCAATGAAATATTTTTATGCGTATTTAACTATTTTAGCCAATTGCAGGAAATTGCACCAGACCATACAGTTAAGTTGGATAGGGTTGGAGCTGATATTCCCATCGTTCGGAGACATGGAAGCAGTTTCCGGCGCCTAACTTTAATTGGTTCCAATGGCTCTCATCGCCATTTTATTGTCCAGACATCTTTGACACCTAATGCTAGAAGTGATGAACGCATACTGCAGCTTTTCCGTGTTATGAACCAGATGTTTGATAAGCACAAAGAATCAAGACGTCGCCATATATGTATTCACACACCAATTATTATACCTGTTTGGTCCCAGGTAATAAAATTGGCCTTTGACAACTCTTACTTGAGTTTATTTAAAAATTTTAATGAAAAACAGAACTCCTTGGTCGTTCCAGCGAGTGCTTCCTTTTAATTTTCTTTATTTATTTGATTTTCTATTATTGGCTGACTAGCCTGTACATTACGATGGATGACAGAGCTCATCTAGATTATTTTTCTGACAAGCAATTGCTGCTTGAATAGGTTCGAATGGTTGAAGATGATTTAATGTACAGCACTTTCCTTGAGGTGTATGAGAACCATTGTGCAAGGAATGACCGAGAGGCAGATCTTCCAATCACCTACTTTAAGGAGCAATTAAACCAAGCTATATCTGGCCAGATATCACCCGAAACTATTGTGGATCTCCGCCACCAAGCTTATAATGACATAACAAAAAATTTCGTGACTGACGGCATCTTCTCCCAGTACATGTACAAGACCCTCCTGAGTGGGAACCATATCTGGGCATTTAAAAAGCAATTTGCTACCCAGTTGGCCCTCTCAAGTTTCATGTCTTTCATGCTTCAAATTGGAGGAAGGTCTCCAAATAAGATATTATTTGCTAAGAACACGGGGAAAATTTTCCAAACTGATTTTCACCCTGCATATGATGCAAATGGAATGATAGAGTTTAATGAGCCAGTACCTTTTCGTCTAACAAGGAATATGCAGGGGTTTTTCTCCCATTTTGGAGTTGAAGGGCTTGTTGTGTCTGCAATGTGCGCTGCAGCACAGGCCGTGGTTTCACCTAAAGTGAGTTTTATTAGTTTGCTCAAGTGCTGTTATATGGATATGCTGCTGTTGGGAATCTTCTTAAATTTTCTTTATTGCAGCAAAATCAACATTTGTGGCATCAACTAGCTATGTTTTTCCGTGATGAGTTGCTGTCTTGGTCTTGGAGAAGACCTCTTGCAATGCCTATGGCTCCTGTTGCTGGCGGGGGTAATATGAATCCTGTTGACTTCAATCGCAAGGTCACTGCCAATGTTGACCATGTTATCAACAGAATCAATGGAATCGCTCCACAGTTTCTCTCTGAAGAGGTAACAACAGACTTTAAATTCTTGACAGGTTTGTTTGCCATAAATGGAATCTGTTTGACCTCTAGATGGACTAATCATTGTTATAATTCTTTATAGGAGGAAAGCTCGGTTGACCCGCCACAGTCTGTGCAGAGAGGTGTCACTGAGTTGGTTGAAGCTGCCTTGGCGCCAAGGAACTTATGCATGATGGATCCTACGTGGCATCCCTGGTTTTAAAAACGTTATACAAAATCACACTAACATGGAGTTAGAGGCAATACTGTAAATATGACGGTGTATATATTAGTTGTGAGTTTGGAAATTGCTGCAAGTTGACAATTTTGCTTTATTTTAGTTAGCTTGGGAAATTGGTTGTGTATTTCGAACATCAATGGTTGTTAATTTATCAGTTCGTTGCAGAGGCTTTATAAAATGCCTTTTCCACGGAAAAACTGTAGAAATTCACATTTGCAGGGTAAAATGAATTAATGGTACTGAAATTTTGTATATGTATAAAAAAAAAAAAATTTTATAATCAAATTGGTATCAAACATTTTTTCCGGAAACATTTTTGCTGATATGAATATCGGATTTGCTAATGTTAACTATTATAATTGGAAATTCAACTTCAAAATTTTATTATTAATTTGATATTAAAGGCCTTCTACAGGCAAGAAGTTTACTTGAACTATGTTATGCAACCATCTGGCTAGGCAAATGATGCACAATAAAAAAGAATAGTCAACAATTTCATTACTGTTACACATTCACTTCCTTTGTCTCAACCCAAAAAATCTCACATTTCCTTGCAGAACTATTTATAGTAATTCAAAAAAAAAAAAAGAAAAAATTAGTAAAAAGCAAAAGCGGTGTCGAGGACTAATACACCCCATATTCCATTATTTATGTGAAAGACTTTTGTATACTCATTTTATATTTTGTATTTTTATATTTTCTTAAAAATAGATAATAATTTTATATTTTTTACTTTAAATGAAAGTTTTATTGTAATTAAAATTATATATGGGTTGGGATTGGATTGAAATTTAAAAAAAAAACTTTAAATTAATATTTTTATTTAAAAAAAAAGAATGTAAACGAGTCAAGTTACTCATGAAATACTCGAATTTGACTCGGACTTAATCGAATTAAGCTCGAGTAGTTTGTCAAGTCTGAGTTCAAATATTTTAATACCTGACTCAAGCTACTTGCAAGCTTAATCAAACTTTCCTATTTTATTATTAAGTGAATTACATTTATACACTCCCCTATTTAAATAGCCCCATAAAAAACTCTAGATCAATTTTTTGAGTTCCTAATCCTAACTCTCCACACACAGCCGCCCTTCTTCCCCTGGTTGCCACTATAATCCTAGCTGTCCTCCTCGTCTCCGGTGATAGCAACCAACACCGGTCATTGCTTGCTCGAGTTAAGAAGTAACGGCTGATATCCTCCTACATTATCTCTAGCTTTTTTTGAGAATTTCGTCTGAACAATTGGTCCTCTTTCCCTAGGTAAAATAAATTGATCCCCATTCTCAATTTGTTATTATTTATTTCTTGTGAAATCATTTATGTTAATGGATTTGATTTGAAGGATATAATATTTAATTTTAATTCGTTACCATTTATTAAAGGCTAAAAGTGCAAATTAGCCTCTCAACTATACCTTTTAGTGCGAGTCACACCTTAAATTATGACTCAGTGCAATCAAGCCTCTAAAGTAGACATCCGTTAGCCACTATTAACCCACTTTAATGCCTGAATTTAGGTCCGGATAATTAATATGTTTAATTGCCGCAATTAGTATTATTAGAGTCTAAAACTGAGGTTTAAAGATTTATAAAAGATTTTATTTTTGTTGTGGGTGATTTAATTAAAAAAATATAAAGTTGAAAAAAGTTATAAGAAAGAAGTAAAAGCTAAGGTTTTAAATGGATATTTGGCAAAAACAAGGAGGGACCAAAGTGACATATTTACCAAAGTATAAAAACCCTTCTTCTTCTCATTAACATCAGCCCCAAACCCTAACTTTTCCATCCAAATTCGTGCTCCCTCTTCACCCCTCCATTTTTACCTTCTTTCACTTAAAGGAAGCCAAAATCACTAAAAACTAAAGGAAAAATCACTTATATAGCCTAAAACCCTTTAGAAAAGAAGAAAGAGGAAGTTGTTGGAGCTAAAGAAGTCATTTTCTTGGAGAAAGAAGAAAGGAAGAAGCTAAACACTCAAATCCACATTGTCTTTTGTAAAGGAAGAAGTAAGTGAAGCTAAAAATCATCTTATCTTCTTCTTTTCTCTTGTTTTCCACCATTTTTATGTTTGGTGGAGACCTATTTCATATGAGTTAGTTTTTTAGTCAAGTTATGGTTTTGAAGAGTTAAAACTCTTTCTTTTGGGTTCTAGCTTAGTT
>CATIWF010116091.1:0-15171 GCA_949630135.1 Balakata baccata
AGATAGAGAACGAGTTTAGAACTACTATATATTCTTATTTTATATTATTTACAAATGTTTTGTTATTTGGTTTTATAAACCGTAACACTACTTATCAGTCTGGTATACGATGGTGTATACGGAAGGATAAGGGGTGTTACAATTCTCCTTATTCTCAATTATCCACGTACGATATACGTGATTTTTAATAATTGGACTCATCATTATTAAATAAATAATAATAATAATTTTATCCAGCAAATTAATTTTAGTTACTTTTAATTATTATTTAATTAAATCACATTTTATTTAAATACCAGTATTTGTTAATTATATTTGATTCTTATATTTATATCGAAATAAATTATATTATATTATGCAAAAAATTTTTAAAAACTTAACTCATTATACAGATGATTAAAATAAATTAATTACTAAATTATATAAAAATTATTAAGAAATTATAACTTCTCAAATAACTTATAAGAATTGATTTAATATTTTAAAATTCATGTTATACATTACGTGTATGATTTAAATTTAGTTTAAACTTACCATTATATAATTTAATATGTCGGTAAAAACTATTATTATTGCACTTTGAATGATAATATGCTATCGTTATTTTTTTTACCGTGCCTTCCTAACAATTTTTAATTTATTAAGTTATTTTTTTCTTTCTTTTTAATATTAGTTGTTTGATTATATATATATAATATGATTATCTAGTCTGTAGAATTGAGCTTCTAATTAATAAATTATTAATATTATTCACTAATAAATTAAATTATTAAATTATAGAATTAACACAATTAACTAACACAATTAAGTTGGTTTTTTGCTAAATTTGCATGCCCCCTATTTCCACTATATATATATATATATATATATATATATATATATATTCTTATTATGATTCTCTTAGTTAATAAAAAGATAATTTTGTCAATTATAAGTAATTTTTTTTATAACATTGAAGTTATTTAATCATTTTCTAAATTATTTTACAATTATGTTAGAAGACACTTAAAACAAAATGGAAAGAGTAATATTAATTATTATAATTACGTTAGAATCTCTCCAAACCCAACTATATATATCTCGTGTAAAGGCCGTGGAGTCTATTTGGGATTGCCGGGTGTCAAAAAGAGTATTTCAATTTTTTTTTTTGTTAGACCTCTTATTCGTGCTGTGGATGCTGTGGATACAACTGAGGAGCGGCAAAATATTCTTTCATAATTTTTAAAATAATTATATATTTAAGATTTAAACTCGATATTTACGGTTAAACTGAACAAAATTTAAGACAACTAATTCAGACAATCATAGGTAAGTTTCAATTTTTTTTTAATTTAATTGATTTTTTTTTATTTTTATATACTGCTTTATCAAATTCGCTTTTGGAAAAAAAAAACATCTAATTATTGCACACTACAGTTGGAAAAAACATTTTTTGAAAAAAAATTATTTTTAATTTTTTTAAAATTTGAAAACTATTTTTTAGAGAAAAACGGATAAATAGACAAAAGTATATATGTCAAAAACAATTTATAAAAGATTAAAAAGCTAGCCAATCAAATTAAAAAAATTCAAAACATTTTTTTTTTAACATCCAACGCCAATTTTATACACTTCTGTCCCAAAATAATTTTAAAACTCAAGAAAGTTTTTTATTTTTATTTTTTTATAGCAAATGCAGTGCAAAACAGGACCATGTACAAATAACTCGAACAATAAAAAAATCCGATGTATGAAATATTGAGATTAAAAATATATTTAAATAAATAAATAAATGGGTACCTGTTTGCCACCTTGCTGTAGATTATCAGGAAATTCTGTCTCCTGATCAAATTCTTTCATCTTGATCTTTCTCCTCACTTTCAACTTCTTATTCCTAATCATGAACTTCACCCAATTAGGAGGCAATTCATAGGGTATTAAAGCAACTACGACTGCAAGAAAAGAGACGACATAACCAATCACAACACCAATCCTGAATGAATCTCGTGACCAATATCTACGATGTTTACAGGATTCTACAAAGGATTGTTCAGTAGAATTCAGGCAACTGACATGAGTTTCAGTTGCTTTACTTGGCAGAAGAGTAGAAAACGATAAACAGAGGAAGGTAAGAAGAAAAAGATTGGGTAAATCTAGAAAAATGGCTCTAGACATGGAATTCTAGCTTGCTAGTTGCAGAATACCAGCTATTGATTAAGAAAGAAAAGGTCGCAGAAAAAAGAGACGAAAATATGAATAAATTGGAACCAATTGATTTCTTTCTAGTGTGAACCATACAATAAGTTGTTGAATTTCTCTAAGGTCATGTTTGGTATGCAAAAGAAATAGAAAATAAAATTTTATTTCTAATATCTTGGTTTAAAATTCCAATATTTTTATTTGGTGTATCATGTAATATGAATTGGAATTCTATTTTTTAGTTTGATGTGATTTCATAAATAAGAAGAATATAATTCAAAAATTTATTAATTTTATAATCACTCTCATTTTAATATTTTTATAAGCAGAAATTAGTAATTATTTTTTTAACTTTATATGTTTTGTGTTTTATTTTTTACTATTTTTTACATATATTTTAAAAAATATGTTAAAATTATTTAATTTTTTTAATAATTGTAAAAAAAAACATTAAATGATTATTAAATAAATTAAGAAATTAGATAATTAAAAACGAAAAAAAGGTTTTGAATATTCACATACAATATAGACAACACTATCTAAGTAGATCAAAATTTAAACTAACACAATTAATAGATCAAATATATATTTTATTGAGAGAAACAGGAAATGAATTCCCAATATTGCAAAAAACTAAAGAATTGAAATACTAGAAAAATGAGTAACGAGAATCTCATTTCATAAAAAAATAAAGAACCCAATCTAAATTTAGAAAGGAAATCTCATTCCAATTCCAAAATTTTGTATACCAAACAAGTCGTAAGTCTCGATGGAAACTAAACTGATGGGTCAAGCAAGTCTACTGCATATACATCATTATCCAAGTTTACATCTATAGTGAGTAGAAAGTTGCAATATTTTAAAAGCAAAATGCAATATTTTATAAAATTAGACGGTGACATAATGAACCAAAAGATAAAAATCGAATATAGAAAATTAAGTGTATCAAAAAAAAATTTCTACAGAACAAAATGGTAAAATGGATCAATTACAAAGGAACATATATATCTTATCTCTTACGAAAATAAAGTATACTGCATACCATGATCAAAGTCCACATCAAAAGTGAACAGGAAACTATATATGATGAAGCCAAGTTTCTTACCCAATAATCAATTATTTTAACTATGAATTTAATAGTAATGCAAATGAAGTTACTGCAATTAAATTCTATAATAAATTAGCCTTAACAAGAAGAACCAACAAATTTTACTGTAAGTAGCCTTAAAAAGATGAGATATGATGGAAAGGATCCTTATCTTTTGATATCAGGTTCAAACTTTAAACATAAGCACCTTTGAAAGTTTGGCAGGAGATGCTTGGCCGCTTCAGTGGACTTACCTATCGCAGAATCTAGATTAGTTTATAATACTATAGTTTACTGGATGATTTTTAAGAAAAAAAAATTACTGAAGTTTTAACCATGATTTAATAGTTTAGATACTAATTAACTTTTTTTTTTTTTTGTTCATTACAAACTTAAGCATCGGACATCAATGGGTTTATGCTGATAGTCAAACATGGAGTCTAGTTGGAGCAGAGCGCCAATTATATTCGGATTAGTCATTATATAAATATAACATTTTCAATTGAAGAAATAAAAAGAAATGGGATGATTCAAAAATTAGATAAGACACACCTAACTGATGGATCTTAAAATTTTTTGCTTCAGAAATTGTAAAGAGTTTCTGATAAAATTATGTAAAGGAAAATGGTTTAATGTGAGAGAGTTAGTGGGTAAAGTTAGCAGTTGACAAGCTAGCTAAATCAGAATTCTTCTTCTTGAGAGAATAAGTATTTTCTTCTCTGCAAACTTAGCAGCTTTATTAATTATTACCCTAGTTTGCAGCTGGTCTGAGAACTGATATCCAATTGGATGTTACGAGATATCTGTTGGAGAGAAGAGGAAAATACACTAAGTATTTCTTAATTTGATAAAGCAAACTTACAATCTAGTTATAATATAATTAAACTCTTCAAATTCTAACTCTTAGTAATTCTAATTCAAAATACATAATTAATAACATTAAATTATGAATTTTGACATAATAATATAATATAAACAAAAGATTTTTAAACTTCTATCAATAAATATTTATTTAATTTGAGTTTAATTCTCAACACCCTCTTAAACTCAAATTCTAGTTATTCCAAGTCTAACCCTTAATTTTGAAAAATCTTCAAATTTCAACGCCTTGGTGAATATATTAGCAACTTGATCTTGGGACTTCACGTACTTCAGCTCCACTTCTTTCTTGTTAATGTTTTCTATAATAAAATGATACCTCGTATCAATGTGCTTGCTCCTATGATGAAAAATATGATTTTTTTTCCAATGTTATGAATGATTTATTATCAACAAAAATTTTAGTAGTTTCATTTTGTGGTAGATAAGTCTTATCTAACAATTTCCTTAACCATGTAGCATGAGAAATACATGCAGTAGCCGTTACATACTCTACTTCACAGGTTGAAAGAGTTACAATAGGTTGTTTCTTTGAACTCTGTGTAAATGCAAAATCTCCAAAATAGAACACAAAACTAGTAGTAATTTTTCTATAATCAACATCTCCTCCCCCATCACTATCATAATAGCCGACTAAACTGAATCTCAAAAGATAAGTAATACAATCCATAATCCAAAATACCTTTGACATATCTCTAGATCCTTTTAGCAACTTTCATATGTGAATTTGTTTTTGCCTCTATATAATGACTGATGAGTCCAACTTCATAAAACATATCAGGTCTAGAACAGGTCAAATATCTTAAGCTTCCAACAAGCTTTCGGAATAAAGTTGGATTTACTTTTTCACCAACATCAAATCTAGAAAGCTTGACTCCACATTCAACAGGTGTGTTGACAAGTTGACAGTTCTCCATGTTGAATTCTTTCAAGATCTTCTTTGCATAGCCCTTTTAAGAAACAAAAATGCCTTCATATGATTGTTTTACTTCAATTCCAAGATAATAAGACATGAGATTAATATATGTCATCTCAAATTCTTTAGCCATCTCCCTCTTGAATTCTTCGATCATTGTTGAATTATTTTCTATAAAAATTATATCATCAACATATAAACAAATAATCAGCATATCACTGTTCTCTATTTTCTTGACATAAAAGCTATATTCATAAGGACACTTCATGAACACTTTCTTTCTAAAATAATCATCAATATGACTATACCACACCTTTGGTGCTTGCTTCAAACCATATAAAGCCTTCTTCAATTTCAAGACTTTATTTTCTTGCCTTTTAATAACATAATCCAATGGTTGTTCAATATACACATCCTCTTCCAAATATCCATTCAAAAAAACCAATCTTACATATATTTGAAAAATTATCCACTTCTTTTGAGCAGCCAATACAATGATCATCCAAATTGTTTCCAAGCAAGCAATTGTGCAAATACTTCACCATAATCAACTCCTTGTTGTTGACTAAATCCTTTAGCCACGAGTCGAGTTTTGAATCTTTTCAACTTTCCATCTACATTCTTCTTGATTTTGTATATCCATTTTACTCCAACTGCTTGGTTGCCTCATGGAAGAGTTGATAGTACCCATGTATTGTTTTTTTGAATTGCTTCCATCTCTTTTTTCATAGCTAACCTCCAATTTTCATCTTGCATTGTTTCTTCAAAATTTATGGGCTTTATACCTACAAAAAGACAATAAAGAACAGGATTCGTTGATTTCTTCAGTGTTTGCATAAATGTCTTGAAGAATTCTCATTTTAGGCATTCTTTGAGATAAACTTGGAGTGTCAAAATCATCATGAGCAGGTGCTGGAGTTCTTAGAAGTGAAGAAGGATGCTCATTATTAACTCCAATTTGATCAATCTCATTATTAAGTATAGGAAAGAAATCGTAAACTTCTTTTTGATTTTTCCAGTTCCAAAAATCATCTTCATCAAACTTGACATCTCGACTAATGATAATTTTCATGCTTACTGGATTATAAAGTTAATAGCCTTTGGATTTTGAATCATACCTAACAAAAATAAGCTTCTCACTTTAACCATCCAATTTAATTCTTATTTTATCAGGAGTATGAGCATAAGCTATGCAGCTAAAAACTCTTAAATGAGAAAGAATTGGCTTTCATCCACTCCATATCTCTTGTGATTTAGTCTTTTGCAAACTTCTTGTAAGACATCTGTTAGACAAATAAACAGAACAAGCTATAGTTTTAACCTAAAATTCTTTAGGCATGTGTTTACTTTTCAACTTACTTCTTGTCATGCCAAGAATGATCTTATTCTTCCTTCCCATGACATCGTTCTGCTAAGATGATCTTGGAACAGTCAAGAATTGCCAAATGCCATGAGATTCACAAAAATCATTAAATTGCTTTGAGGTAAATTCACCGCTTCGATTAGTTCTCAAAGCCATCATTGAATAACCACTATCCTTTTCTACCAGCTCCTTGAATTTCTCGAATGTGTAAAGAGCATCATATTTTTGTTTCAAAAAATACACCAATGTTTTGCGACTACAATCATCAATGAACAATAAGAAATACTTGTTCTTACCAAAAGAAGGTGGATTAATGGGACCACAAATATCAGCATAAGTTGATTCAAGTGGTTTTGAAGCTCTTAAAAATGACTCATTTGGAAAGCATTATTAGAGAAATATTCTAAAGACAATCACTTTTAGGACTATATGTATACATTTCGTTTGTATAAATAAAGACATCTTTCATTATATTTATGTTCATTTATATGAATTGATTATATCTTAAATAAGTTAATGAAAGTCCTAGATATAAAACATAATATAAAAGAACTCATAATGAAATCATGATATGAGATTCCTATCATGTGTAATTATGTTTATATCTAAACCATCTCTAGCCATAGGATCCATGAGATGGGACATTATTGATCCAAACAGGCTAATATATGTTATGCTCCTTGATTGGATCAAACAGTAGTTCTCATAAGCTGCAAGTATGAAATATTTAGAGTTAACATGTGGATGCTTACTAAAGTAATCAAGTACATTGGAGACCTGCTATAAGATTATCATATGGGTATTTTGCACATATGTCAATGATGATCTCATCATAATAATAGTGCAAATATCCTTAGACTTGAGGTGTTCAATGCTATCTTGGATATTGATCTTGTGCTTTGACTCTATTTCTTGTTGCATCTGGGAGAGGTCGCTTATAGAGTGGTGATTAGATACAACTTGAGGTATTCGAAGATAGTTGGATAGCCAATAGAGGATTTACCGGTCTTATTAGAATGAGAGTATACCCACAGCCACTTGTTGAGATCATTACTCGGAAAACTTTGACCAAAGTAGGATTATCTTGAAGAAGGTCTTCAAGGACATATCTTTAAAAGTAATGAGTCTCAGTGGCGAGTACTAACATCACTTGGACTAGATATAACGTAGTTAGTCTAGTGGGAGCTGACACTTAAACCATGATCTGAACCAAATGGGGTATAGTGAGAGTGAAAGGATAAATTGCATGGATATTATCTATGAAAATGTTTGTAGTCAAACCACTGACTTTCCGGTCAATTGGGGTTCATGATGTATTATTAGATCCTCTCATAACTTGCTCGAGATCAAGTGTTGATTTTGAGTGGTCAACATAACTAGAAATCTAATGAGTCACACGTATTGAAAGTGTGCAAAGGAAGTAAAATGGGCTTTTGGATTGGATCCAAAACAAAGAGAAAAAAGGCTAGTCTAGACACGGGACGAAGGTTGTCCCTGTCTCGAGCAGAAAAGTCTAGCTCACGGTCGAGATTGGTTACTGGATCTATGTTCTTATTGGGACATATGATGTCATTATTGGGAACCGTTTGATTTTAGGCATGTCCCGACCAAGACAGGTACATCCCGAGCGGGACCAACATTAAATAAGGAAACATAATCAAATTAGGATTCTATAAGTGAGGGTTCAGAACCCTAAATGCTTAAGGACTACAAATAGTCATCTTTCTGACATTTACAGAGGCTGCCACACCAGAGAACTAAGTTGTTAATTCTCTTTCTCCTCTATTCATTATCTCTTACTAGCATAAGAGTTTGTGAAACACCTGCAGCCTCTAAAGGTTTTCTTCTTTATACCTTCAAGGATTTTCGTTAAAGGTGATACAAGTGAGGATTACTTGCTTTACGAAAACTCAATAAGGAGAATCAAAGGATGGAAAGCTATGATACAAAGGTAATCTTCTTCAAACCTTATTTCGGTTAATCAATCGTAGCTATATAGGGCGATTTTTGCCATTAGGATTCAAACTTTTAATTTTCCACAATGCTTGTGCATGTGATATGCATGTCTGAATCCCAACAAGTTATTCCTGAAATGCTTGCTGTAGAGACATCCTTCACATAATTGATATGGATAATCAATAAAAGGCAGTCCATATACTATTTTTTCTTTCCCTAGTAGCTTTAAACTATTAAAATTCAAATGAACCAAGCAAGAAGTATCTGAAGAACATGTTTTTAATCATTTGACACAATCAATTTGAATTTTGAGAGAAAACATTATATTCCTAGATATCTTCACCATCGCAATCAGATTGCCTTTGGAATCTCTCATCATGATTCTTCATCTTAATCTCATATCCTTTCTCCAAAAGTTAACCCAAACTTAATATATTTGATTTGAGTGCAGGGACATAATAAACTTGCTTGATGAATCGGTGCAATCCATCTTTAGCTTGAATAAGAATATCACATTTTCCATCATTGAAAAATTTCCTGTCATCTCTAAAAGAAATATTTCCTTTGAAAGTTTCATCTAGAGATACAAACAAATTCTTCTTGCCCGTCATATGGTTGCTTACCCCTGTATCCAAATACTATGTCACTTCATCTTTTTCTTCTCTTGTATCACATGTTAGCAACTAAGTTGCTCCTTTATTTTCTTCACCTTTTGCACAATAAGCTTGAGCTTATGGCTCTTTCTCTGTCATTCTTTCTTCTCAAGCTTGCAAGGACCCTATCAATTGATCAATGGTCATGGAATCTAAATCTTTTGACTCTTCAATAGCTACAACAACATAATCAAATTTTAAGTCTAAAGATTTCAAAATAATTTCAACTACTCAAACATTATCTAACTTTTCACCATATCTCCTTATTTGATTGACAACAGCCAATACACCGGTGAAATAATATGATATTGATTCAGAACTTTTCTTTTTGAGGAACTCAAACTCAGCTCGCAAGGTCTGAAGGCGAACTTTTATCACCTTATCAACTCCCTTGAACAAAATCTATAACATTTCGCATGCCTCCTTGGCTGATGAAACACCTGAAACCTTTTAAAACATGCTTTCATCTAGGCATGAATGAATCACTATCAATGCCAGCTAATCTTTCTTTCGAGATCTATGTAGAGCCTCCTTCTAAGCTTGATTCAAGACTTCCTCACTTTCTGGCTGTTCAAAGCCTTTTTCAACTACTTCTCATGCATCTTGAGATCCTAGCACAACTTTCATATGGATACACCAACTATCATAATTCTCTTTAGTGAGTTTTGGACATTAGAAAGAAAACATTCCTCCATTCATCATTTTCTTTTGAACCGAGCTCGATACCACTTTATTGGAGAAAAGAGGAAGAAAATACACTAAGCATGTCTTAATTTGATAAAACAAACTTATAACCTATATATAATAAATAACTAGACTCTTAAACTCTTCAAATTGTAATTCTTAGTAATTCTAAATACATAATTAATAACATTAAATTATGAATATAGACATAATAACAAGATATAAACAAAAGACTTTTAAACTTTTAACAATAAATATTTATTTAATTTGAGTTTAGTTCTCAACATTATCTAATCATACTAAACAGTGACATGGGAAATCTGATCGGAAATTTGGAAAAAGTCAATAGTTAATTTTAGTTTCAATCATGCACATGTATTATTTGTTCAACTTAATTGAGTATTTTTATTGGATGACAAGTATCCTCAACCAGTCAACTAGAACCACACAATAAGATTAATTCTGCTAGTACTATATATGATTTCAAGGACAACAAAACACTCTTTTATGAGTTTTAAGATAGCTGCATGTCTATAATTTGAACTTAAAACCTCTAGTTAAATTAGAAAAAAACTGCGTCATCTCATTGACACATCATGGGTATAGTTTGAGTATTTTTGTTTTAGTTGAGCTTAATTAGTCAACAATTAGTTTGTTAGATTCCAAGATTTGAGGAGTGGTTACTTTTTCCTTTGTATATATGTACTTTAGCTTTGTTGAGCTCATTTTCGATGCATTATCTTTAAATCAATTCATCATATTAATTCTTGCAACTCTAATATATAGTAAACCATTCATGGATATACACTTCTTTTCTAATATCCTCATCGTTTTTATGCTAAGACCTTAATGGCTTAATTTATAAGGTAAATAAAATGCCACATCTTGGGCAATGGTTATGAGCAATATATCAACTCTAGAAAATATTAAAGTAATAAACTTCTTACAGGAAACAAGAAAAAAGAAAATTCAAAAACAGAAAATAGAGATTGGGCATGTTAGAGAATTGTATCTCACATCAGGAAAAAGAAAGAAAGGGGTCATACAAATAGATTTGTGACCTCTAAAATTCAAAACATCAGGAAAAAGAAAGAAATGGGTCATACAAATAGATTTGTGACCTCTAAAATTCAAAGAGTACAAGCCTAAGCAAAGCAAAGTAAAAAAATAGAGACTTAATGCCTCTGAAACTCAATGTATACAAACTCAGGATATAAAGATCATGACAAGTTATAACTGCTAAAAATCCAGTTAGACTTGAGGGGAAGTGTAAGAGATGTGAATAACACATCGGAAAAACAAGCAAAAAACGGAGCAATTTATAAATGTAAAGGAGGTCAAACTAAAATGCTTTAAGGCATTTTGAATGAAGATCTACTTACCAATTTCAAGCTCACAAGTCATCACTCTCTCATTTAAATGGACTAGACCCGTCAATTTTAATATGGTATCAGAGTCTAATGTCCTCACGGTCCATAAAGATCTGCTCCACGGATTTAAGAGTACAAGTCCAGGAAAATCAAAATGGAAACCTAAGGCCTTTAAGACTCAAACAAATAAACTTGTAGCCTTTGAAATTCAAAGAGCACAAGTCCAAGTAAAGCAAAAATTGAGATTTGAGGCATCTGAAACTTAATGAAAAATCATAACAAGTCAAAACCGGTAAAAATCCAATTGGATTTAAGGGGAAATATTGGAGATTTGTATCCTACATCGAGAAGAGAAAGAAAAATGGACATTTTATAAAAGTAAAGGGAGGCTAAACCAAATTGTTTTAGGGCATTTTGGATAAAAGTTTACTACCAATTTCAAGCCTGTAAATCCTCACTCTCTTGTTTACAATGGATCGGGCCCATCAATTTCAACAATTTCAACAGTCATTCATGAGTTCATCTTTATTTAGTTAAAAAAATCTGTCAACATAAAACAAGCAAATTTTGCATATATCTGCGGTGTACAGAAAAATAAGTAACAAGAAATTTAACAGAAGTTTAACATATTTTTGTGCTTCAGTTTATGCCATTGGTCATATCTGTGTACACATCAAGCATGCTAGGCCTTAGCTCAGGATAAGGCTGAACGCAACTACCTGCAACTCTAAGAAATTGAAAGATCTCTTTGTCATTTCGTTGCCCTATCAGCAGCTCATCAATTTCATCAACAGGCAAAGAACTGCTGGAAGCAAGAAAACTTGTCCATTTATCAGAGTTTGTTAAAGAAGTAATCTTTTTTCCTGTAATCAGCTCAAGAAGCACAATTCCAAAGTTGAAAACATCTTCCTTGAGAAAACATTCCTCCCAAAATTCAATATCCATAACGAAACCCCTACTTGGATTATTGATCTCATTTGGATTGATGAGTGTTGCCATTCCGAAATTCGACAACTTGGGTTCGAAATTCTGATCAAGTAAAATGCTTTTGGAGCTTATATTAAGATGAGCCACACGAAAATCACAGAAATGGTGTAACCATGCCAAGCCTCTTGCCAAACCAACAGCAATTTTCTTTCTCAAAGGCCAATTGATCAGAATATTCTTCTGCTTGCCATCTACTGAATCTAACCAATTCGAAAGATTCCCATTGGATGCATAGCTGTAAACCAGTAGCCTTTTATTCGATTCCTTGCAGAATCCTATGAGTGGAATGATGTTCCTGTGTCTGATTCTTCCTAGTATCTTTAACTCAGTAATGAATTGATCAGCAGATTCTTGAGAATTATAAACTTTCTTGACTGCAAGGAGCCAACCATTGGAAAGGGTTGCCTTGAACATGGTTCCTATTTGTCCCAACCCAATCAGATTCTGTTGGCTAAAAGTTTCAGTTGCTTCAAGCAGATCTTTGTAGCTCATTCTTGTAAGGAAGTTCTCGGAGGTAGAAATCTGTGGTCACATTACATACAAAAAATAGATGGAAAAAATTCATTTCTACAGTTAAAACCAGGGCATGCATGGAAATTAAATTCCGGAAACAGAGTGAGCTGCTTATACTATAAAAGCTAAATAAATAATTTTTTTTTCTTCTTAAAATTTTAATTAGAGTTTGAAGTTTGAATTCATAAAAATTCAACATAAGTTTCATCCTGATACAGAACAGACTCTAATCTCCTATCTAAAGAGTTAGATATTTTTTTGGTTATAAAGGGTCCGATCCTGATTAGAACTCAAAATTTCCCAGTCTGGTATCAATTAGCACCAATAAACTAGTTTATGGATATAGAAATAGCTGTTAAAAAGAAAAGGAATTTGAGATGGAATTAAATGTATACCGTTTAATTAATAATAAATTATCAATATTTAATAAAAAATAAAATTAGAAATTAATTGTTAAATTAATAAATTGTAGTCATTTATATTTAAACCAAACAATGGAATTTTTAAAACAATTTATGAATTTAAAATCTATAAATTTTATAAAATTAATCAATTTTAAAATTACTAAGATAGAAAGAAACATATAATATAAAAGTGTTGGTGGGTGAAGTTAATTACCTCTTTCTCGTGTAGGAAGTCCACAGTAGTCAAGCTAGCCAAATGGTTGATCTCAGCATTCTTTTTCTCCGTCTTCTTCGACATCAACATTACCATCATTTTTGGTATAGTTATCATCTCATTCCTCTTCCCCATTCGCACCCAAGCCACACAATAAGATGCATATAAAACTATGGCTGAAACAGCTGAAACCACAAACCCAATCGCAAACCCACCTTTGAATGAATAATCAAATCTCCAGTAGAATTTTTCTGGAAGCTCTCTGCATCTTTCCAAAGGTGGGCCGCAGAGTCCGAGGTTATTTGCATAGCTGTCAGCTGAAATTGATGCATTCGCAAAGCTTGGCACTCTTCCTGATAGCTGATTATTAGCCACACTAAACTGCTTGATCCTGCTCAGAAAACCAATTTCTGGTGGAATCTGACCTGTCAGACGGTTGCGGTCAAGCTTAAGAACATTTAGATTAGAGCAATTGGCAATGGATGACGGGATTTCACCAGAGAAATTGTTAGAAGAAAGATCTAGTTGTGTAATATATTCAATCCTTTTGGCAATATCATGTGGAATCGGTCCCCAAAGCTCATTATTGGAAAGATCCAATCCTGTCAAACTTGTACAATTTTTAATCCCCAGTGGGAATTGACCCTTCAAACCCATGTCACTAAGTCTGAGATTTAAGATCTTATTCTCATAAGGATGCCAGCAATCCACGCCAGTAAATCCACAGATGAACCCTTCTGTGTCATTGTTAAAGTCCCATGATGAACTCAAGTAATTCAAAGGGTCCTCTAAGGAAGCTTTGATACTTTTTAAGCAAGAAATATCTGTTTCCGTGGCGATAGTTGCAGAAAAAATACCCAATAATGCTAAGATAAAAGTGGAGAGATGAACAGCATCAGCACTTGATTTACCTGCCATTTTGATTTGGGTTTCATTTCATCAATGCATGATAGAAAAATCTAGGTCACTAAATACAAATTAAGGAGGAAACTAAATCACTGAAGAAAAATTTCCAACTGGTTTCAGAGTTGTTTTTGGATATTGAAGCAATTAAAAAAGCTTGCCAAGTCTTCGATTAGACAATGTTATCAAATGGAGTAATTGAGCTTAGCGCAGAAGACTCAAAAATTCAAAGTAAAAAAGCTAAAGTCAAAAAAAGGACATCTGCAATTTTCAAGGACTTCACAACCAACTCTTCTCGACTTACCTAAGTAGGGATTTTTCTCACCTTTAACGCCCATAAGCAATTTCCTTACAATTTCGGTGGAAAAATGGTGCAAAGTTCTAAATTTTGGGTATTTAAAATTCTTTAAAAATTCAACACCAAACATTATTTCATCTCAAATCTATTCGCTCAAGATATTATACTAAAAGAATATTCTATGAATAGTGGGCCCCACTCCAAATATTAATCCATTCACTCCAGTTATTATATTATGAAAAATAAAAAAAAAATGTGGAAAAGTATTGGTAATATCTCTAAAATTGAGCAAAGTTTGGAATATAGTTGGAGCAATTTAACTCCAAAATTGGAGTTTATGGAATATGATTGGAAATGCCCCGAGACACTATGTTTGATTCTTTTAAAGAAGAAGGAGAATGTGGTGGTTGCACTGTTCAAGCTTTGAAAATCTGCTTTCACAGCTCTTGTTTCTCGTGCCTTTCATCTCTTCACAACCCTTTTTCCTTTTTTTTTAAAGCAAAAAGCTAATGATTGCTTTATATTATAATTATAATATATTACTAAAACCCTTCGGGTTTCCTGTTTCAGTAACAGTAATTTTTGTCTTTTTCTTTTTTTATTTTAAACTAAATTTTCTTTTTAATGAATTTTATTTTTATTTTTTTATTAAATTTTATCTTTAGTTGAACCCTTTTACTCTTGCAGTAACTGTTTTACTTTTTATATTTTCTATTTTTTATAATTTAGTCCTACTTTTTATTTTTCTTTTTTTTGTATTTTTTTA
>CATIWF010116097.1:0-81427 GCA_949630135.1 Balakata baccata
AGCTTTGTGAACCTTTTTGTCACAATTAAAACATTTGCCTAGGAATTTCTTTTTAGAAACTCCACCTTTAGGACCCATTTTAGTCTCCTCAAATTTCTTCTTTTTGGTATTTTGTCTATGTTCAACAATATTTACCTTAGGCTCAGAAGAATTCAACCCCCTCTTTTATGATCTTCTATTGTCTTCTTCAATTCGAAGTCTAACAATTAGGTCATCAATATTCATTTCCTTTCGCTTATGCTTAAGGTAATTTTTTAAATCCTTCCAGCTATGTGGTAATTTTTCAATCATAGCAACCACTTAGAAGGTTTCACTCAAGTTCATTCCTTCAGCATAAATATCATGATAAATAACTTGAAGATCTTGAACTTGACTTACCATAGTCTTGGAATCTACCATTTTATAGTATAGGAAACGTCCCACTATAAATTTCTTGACGCTGGCATCCTCAAATTTATATTTCTAGTCCAATGATTCCTAAAACTATTTAGCAGTTTTGATTCCACTATACACATTGTATAATGAATTATACAGCCTATTCATAGTATAATTCCTACACAAGAAGTCACAATGATGCCAACTGTCATAGGTCATCCTTATTTGGACATCTTACTCATCCTCTTTAAGAGTAAGAGCGTTCTCAACCAAGAATTATGCAAGGTTTAAGGTAGTCAGGTGAAATAATATTTTCTGCTGTCATCTCTTGAAATTCAAGCCATTTAATTTTTCTAGTTTCTCTCCATAGTTCACAAGTACCATCATAAGCATAATAAAAGAGATAACCCGAGCAGCAGAAGCTAATGGCTAGGAATCATAATGACACGGGCATTTCGTTCGTGTTTTTCAATTTCCAGAAATAAAAATGTAAAAGTTGGGCTTGTTCTGAACTATGAGATTTTGGCCTAACATTCGTGTACGTATTGATTTATCCTGAAACATGAATTTGCACCCCCCATATGCCTGAGCGAGCAAGAGGAAACCTTTCATGCTACTTTTTTATGCATCTTTCTATTTAAACCATGCCTCAACCTTACATCTTAGTGATGTGGGACAAGTTCCACTCACCACTTTTACTTGATTTCTCATTATCAAGGAGCTTATTTTGAGTTTCAATTTTTATTCACACATTCTTTATTTTGAGAATATACATTAGTTCATAGTTCTCATATCAAGGAACACATATCCGGGTCTTCCTTCCAAAACCGAGCTATAGGACCTATCCGAATTATCCTCTCAAAATAACTCATAATCACAATTTTTTGAATATTAAAATGGTTAATTCAAGTTATCACTAATAGCTGACATAGGATTATAAACTTTTCTTTCCTTTTTCAATTTTTTCAATGCGGAATTTCCTATCAAGCATCTCAAGCTAGTTATCTCCTCTCCAAATTTAACTATATTCAGCCTTAAATCTTCTCTAGTATTTTGCTCATGTAGAATTTTCCTAGAAATGTTACAATGATGGCGTTTAATGAATGTGATTAATCTATGTAAAATTGTTTTAGGACTTTTTTTTAGTTGATTGATGTAAAAAAAAAAATTCATTATGCAAGTGCTTGATCTACAAGCCTTAATTGGCAAAAATTTAATTGTTTAAATAATATGCTACTTTTTAAAATTATTAAAAAATTTTAATAATATTTTTTATTAGGAGACCCAATAAATCATAAATTATATAATAAAAAATAATTATTATTTTTAATAAAAGTGTTAAGCTCCCACTGCTATTGACAAAATGTATCAAAGAGAATTCAAAATAATATTAAAATCATGATGTATATAAAGTAATTATGACAAACTCTTTCCCAATCCACATAATTATATCATTTGCAATATTATATTATATATACCTATGGATAGTTCAATGTATATTAATCGCTGCACTAAAATAATAAGGTGGAGAATATTTTATTTACTTTTGAGAACACGAAGTCTTAAATTTAAGTTTTTTCTTTTTTGTATTAGCTGTAATTTTATTTTTATAGTAAATACAAATAAATGATTATTCTATATCATATGTTGAGCCCTTTAAATATATTATCACCTTTCTAATAAAAAAAATAAGAAAAATATGTGTGATTTTTTATCCGACATTAACATCGTGGATTTTGACTAAATGGTCCCTCAATTTTTCCAAAATGGTATGCCCCTATGTAACATAGTGCTCTAATTAGTGGATGACAATTACAACCAGATTGCAGATTCCATTTGAACTTTTCTAATTTTGATTCTAAGGGTCATGATTATTCTTTTTTTTTTTTTAAATAATAATATATAAACTATATATGTTCTCTCCGATTGATCATTTTTTTCTGTTTTTTTTTTTATATTTGTCTGTATTATTTTTAAACCATATTATTACCTCTAAAGTTTAGAAAATGATGTATTGTAGCAGCAAATTATATTAATTTATACTTCGGTTGCAACATTAGTAATTGTGGTATTATATGTCTTTTTTAAAATATTTTGAGATATTAATATGATCCAAAAACAATTTGAATAAAAAATCGATCAATAAGGCAATTTAAGAAAAAAAAAAATTTTGAAGGGCTGAGTTATGCCTAATAATAATAAAGTCATACTTTTGCAATTCATGTCTACATCGAGTCTGGTTACATGTCTTCCCCGTCAATGAAAAATAATTGGAAAAGGGTGGTAGGAGAAATCATCAATCAATTTTCTATTCTGTATAATATTATTGGATTTTGATTTTAAATCAGGTAGTTGGCGATCCATTTTCTCATTATAAATTAAAAAATAAAATGCTTTCATTCTCTTATCTAGAAGGATAGAATCATATATTAATTTATTTGTCAAATATTCATGGAATTTTACTTTTTTTTTTTTGTTTCAATTCTATATTTGTAAAAGTTATCAGCTTTTACGTAATTGTGTGAAGAAAAGTATCATAAAACTGAGAAATTCTTCATCTTTTCTTGATTTATTCAATAAATATGTCCTTTGCATTTTGCAAATCGATTGATTTTGGCCATAAATTATTGTTTCTGCAAATTCATTTTTAATAAATATATTCTCAATATATAAAGTTTTTGCAATTATGTCTTTTAAATGAAAAATTATTTCATTAATTTTCTTAATTATCAAATATTATGCAATTCATTTTTTAATTATTCATATTGATATAGTCTTTGTTTAAAAATATTATCATTTACTTTATCTGTTCCATTTTAACAGTTATTTAGAGAAAATTTAAAATTTCATTTATCTATTGTTTTTTATAAACAATGAAACAATAAAATTTTAATTTTTCAATTTTATCCTTAATATTATATAAAATTCTAAAATTTTTTATTGTAGATTTAGACTAAACAATTATATACATCTTCTTATTCTTTATATTTTTCAATAATTTTGAATCTTTCAAAACCAAGGATAATTTAGTCTTAATAACTCTTTTTTTTTCTTAAATTTAAGGCTAATTAATAATTTTTTTAAGTCTAATGAAATCATCTAAATTGACAGTTAAAATAAAATTGAGAGAGTAATCAATAATAATTAAATCAGTAAATTTTAAGTTGTGAGAATTAATTAGTTTCAAATTTAAAATTAAAGTCATGACCGTCATAATTTGCATAATTTTAAAAAATTCTGGGGCAATTTGCATGAACAATTTTGTACTTTCAGTTTTATATCAAAATAATTATATTCTTTATTTTTTAACTTTTAAATATAAATACTTTTAATTTTATATTAAATGTATTGGCACTACATTTTTTTTTATTTTAAATATGTTTGCACTTATCTAATTATATAAAGGTTCTTATACTAAAATTATATTTGCACTAATTTAGGTATATCTATATAGAGTTATATAGATTTAGATTTTTTTCGGCTTTAGAGTTAAGTGCTCTAGTAGCTAGTTCTGCTCAAATATATAAAGACATAATTTATTAAGAGTTACAAAATATTTTTGTGTAGAACTAGATATTTTTTAACTAAATGTCACATATACATATTAATATATATTAGCACTATTAAATTTAACAAAATTTGATTCAGAATGTTACAGTACTGTCAAACTAAATTAAATTTATCTTAAGATTATATTTAATTATATTAAATTAAAAATATGTATATTTAAAAGTTAAAAAAATAAAAAATATGGTTATTTTCATACAAATTGGTAATTTGATAAAAAATTTAAAGATAAAAATAACAATTTATTTTTCCAAAATTAAGAGCCCTATATAATAATATGCTGATAGAGAGAGAGATGGAGTGAGACCCAAAAGGTGAGTAAATTACTGTAATTTTGAAATTTTGTTAATATACTAATTGGTGTTATATTTTTGAAAATATATTATTAAATTCATCGTATTTAATTTAATTCACTTCATAATTTTTCTATTACATATCAACAAAATATCAAATTTGTTATTATTTTTATCTTAAAAAATAATAATAAAATTTTTAAAATTTTTTTAATATTACGAACTTGATATTAAAATATTAAAATTATTATTTTTTAATATTATATTCTTTAAATTAATAAAATATTAAATTATCAAAAAATAAATAAAAAACTTTTAATACTTTTTAGTTTACAAACGAAATATTTTAATTAACTAATAAAAAATAACTGAAAAAAACTAACTAATATATTTAATTAGAAAAATTTTATAATATATTAAAAAAATAAAAAAATTAATTAATATATTTAATAAAACCAGCATTAGTAATTTACCGAAAGTAAAATGGTTTGATAAGGGGTTAGAGTCCCCAAGCTGACCCCACGGGGAGCAGAATAACACTGTGAACACGTGTCAATAATATGGCAACATAGCCTGGTTTAGGTGGTCCCTTCTGTTATGCATGTTGCCCACATCATTCAATCAAAACCTTCTGTATCTTGTTTGACTGATTTTATTAGTAAACGAATATATTATAAAATAATATATATTTATATTAATCAATAAAAATAAAATAATAAAATATATATTTTTATATAATTTAATTAATTTATAAATAAGGTATTAAGCTAAATATATATAGATTTATCTTTTGATTTGATTATATCCAACAAATATTTTCATCATATTTTATTTTACTTTTCGTGGGACCAATTATATAGATTTCCATATCTACGGCCACTTTTCCGTTTTAGAATCAAAATTTAATAGATAGTCGAAAATAATTATCGAAATTATTAAATATAGATCGCAATAGTAAAAAAAAATGTAGGTTATAACAATATATTTAAATTATTTTTTATTGATGGAAACAAAAAATGAAATTAAATTGAAAGAATTATAATTCAATTATTTGTGAGAAAAAGAAAAAGGAAAAAATGGCATTTCGGTTGAAAAAGCACTTAAATATTTGGGATATTTTATATATAATTAATATTACCAAAATTAACCCAATGTGTTAAATTGTGATTAGCATAAATAGATACGAGTACATTATATTAAGCAGAACAAACTATTTGGGAAAAATTACTATTTATTATTGAGTTTTATCATAACATAGAAATTTAAAAATTATTTACCCCTTTATTATATTTCTATTAAATTATGTAGTACTTTGTTAAAATTTAAGTTATTTACTGTAAGAAAAAATATTATCTTTCGCTTAAGACGTAGTAGTAGAATTTTTAAAATTTAGAAATATATAAATATAATATATTAAACTTGAATGAGATATTAGTACAGTATGTAAAAACTTTATTGTTAGATAATAATTTTTGTTGTCATTTTACTATAATTTAATATTTTTCTAATGAAAAATTGAACACAATAACGTATTAATAAAATAGAAAAAAACAAATTATATCAAATTTTATGAGGTGCTTAAAATTATTATTGAAAATTTCAAAAACAAATTTTGAATTATTTAGATTTAATTGACTGATTTTTTTAATTTTTTATAAACTATTTTTTCAAATTTACTCTTAAAAAATATTTATTTATATAATCCAAATGGCCAATTTGTTGAACTATTTATTGTGAGGAAGATTGAGAGAGAGTGAGAGGCAGTTACAGTAAGACACAGGTCCAGTTAGCAGGGTGCCTGTAAACGGGACAGATCTTTCATGTGACCGCTTGGATAGCTCTGCCTCTTGATAACGGAGCAGGGGTCCCCTTCTATTTAATTGCACTCTCTCTCTTTTATAAACCCACATGCACGTTTTTTTTTTTTTTTTTTCTTTTCTTTTTCCAACATTCATATTCAAATTCCATAAAAAAAAACGTTCATATTCATTTTCATCCTTTTCTGTGCATGCAACACTCCTGTGATCTTCTATTTTTTGTGTTATTAAATTTTCTCTGGCATATGCTTAAGTGGCATAAGGACTTATCCTCTCATAAATCTCAGATTCGACATCTAATAGAACCAAAAAAAAAGTCTCCTGATCCACGCATATTATTTAGTCTTGTAAAATATATAATTGCCGTTGTAAACTATGTGGGGGGTTTGGGTATAAAAGCATTTCTTTTTATTAATTAAGTTACTATAATATAAATTAGATGTTATATATTTAAATGTGTGCGTGTGGGTCTTGATTTTTCCATGAAAAAAAACTAATCCAAGTGGGAAAAGGGTCCAATTTTGAAAACGAGTTTTGACTACGTCAGATTGGATGTCCACATCATACCCTGAATTAAAATCAACTAATAAAAGCATTTCTTATATCTTCTTTAAGTAAAAAAAGAAAAAAAAAAAAAAAGCCTCATGGCATGGGTGCATTACAAGCAAGAAGATATCCTTTTCCCTTTTTAACCAAAATCCAAAATTTACAGCGGAACACCATCATGACTTATAATTCCTAGTGGTGAGCCACCGTCCGGCACCGCCTGCCAAGCTGACGCTGCAATCAAAGGGCGGCTATGCCAGCCAAGAGTGAGGCAGCCTTCATTCTCCTCCACACTATACCCCTCCGACGAGAATAGAGTCAATAGCATACTCGCTTGCTTGAAGGCATTAAATCCCAAATGCAATGGCCTAAACCCGGCTTCCGTCAGTTGAGTTCTCCACTTTGTCAGCGGCTCATGGCGCTCTAGCCGAGCCGAACCCTCACAGCTCACCACGTTGCATATCTCTCTCTGTATATATATCTCAGCTAGCACTTTCTCTGGCTGAAGCGCGCAAGCCTCCAGCGAATCAAACATTGTTGAGTAGTAATATAAAGCCTCAGTGAACCGATCCAGAAACACGGGTTGGTTATGATTTGCCTCTTGTTCAACAATGGTCATGATTTTCGGGTTCAGGCATCGGATCCAATTTAGTACCGTAGCAATTGGTGAGTTTCCGCTCGGGTCGGACCCCAGCAGTTTATGTAGTTGCATGATCGAATTCACCGCCACCGCTTCTTTGGGATTGACCTGCAACATCCACGGCTTCACGTCCTCTAGCCGCGAGGCTGCTACTCCTCGGAAAGCGAACCGGATGTTCACTGATCCTGCCAACTCGGCGAGTCGCAACCCGATTTCTCGAAGCGAGTCACGGCCGTCTGGTGATGGAGGGCCAATGCCTGTCAACCTAAGCAAAGGGGGCCCACCTGGACGCAGAGCTAAAGCCTGTATCAGTGCCGGCCATTGTAATCCGTGCATCAAGTTGAAATCCACCACGTGTACACAATCATGACCGTCAAAAGCCTCGAGAATTGCTTGATTCGCTGTGAAATGTGCGAACTTCAAGTACGGACACGCCTCGTAAAAGTGACGGTACAAAAGCTCATTCTCATAGGCGGAGCCTCCAACAGAACCTACCGGACCAAAAATCCGGCGGCTGAGAGCATCAATAAAGCAACCTGCAACTTTGCTAATTCCACAACCGGTGTTGACACGTGTCAACAGCCGTTGCATATCCTCGATCAAAGAGCCTGCCAATGCTAGCTCGCCTCGCTGAACGGATTCTGCACACGTCATCAACAAATGCACCAGTCTTATAGCGGAATCCTCCTCCACCGCCGTGACAAGCATCAGCTGATTCTGTTGCTGCCGAGATAAACTCTGATTCTGCTGCTGAACCGCACAGTCCATCCCCCAAGATTGATTATTGATAGCCATCGATGAATTGGGAATGAGATCCGAGAGATCGGAAGGGAGAGAAGGCAGAGGCTGATCAGATTGGTTAAGCTCAGTGAGAAGCGAGTCAAACCAGGAGGAAAGATCGGAAGGATTGTAGATAACGGCGTCAGAGGCGAGGAGGGAAAGATGGTGGGAATTAGGAGAGTTGAGCATGGCTGTTTCTAAGCGTTCAAGGCGCTGGGCCACATGATGAAGCTCTGATGAACGGACCTTATAGCCGTTTTCGGCAAGCATGCCGTCAATATCCGGGGGTTTAGTGATGGAAGAGGACGAGGTAGGAGGGTTCCCGGCCGATACATCGGAGTCGTACGGAACCATGGTTAGAAGAATTAACAGATATCAGAAATTGGGATTGCGATAGATGAAGAATCAAAAAGGGGAAATGAGTATTTGTAGTAGGTGAAGGTTGGTCATGGCAGAGAGTATATGTGGGTAGTCCGAGTGTGTGTTTTGCAGTGTAGAGTGGATACTGTGAGTGAAAAAAAAAAGTGATGGGTGAGGAAAGAGATGTGAAGATGATAGGTTTTGATTTGGGAGGGGAACTGAGATGACATGTACTATGTACGAACCGTGACATATAAATAAATTAATTAATTAAATTTATTAACTGATGGATCCAATCCAACGAACCGTAAATTATCAATATATATATATATATTGATGAAAATATAATTTTTTTTTATTATAGTAAGTATATCTTAATATGGAAAATTGATTTTATTGATATTGGCATCATCAAATTTTTCTGTGCAGAAACCCATTGGTTTGTGCAATTTGTTTGAATCCCTCATTTTCTACCCATTTTATTTTTTTTATAATTTTTTTATTTTTTAACGTTAGTATTTCTCAACTTAAAATTATGATTAGATAAAATCACAAATTTATTAAATTCCACAAATAAATTTAATTTTTAAGAAATTCTATTTAAAGTATATAAATTTTTATTTTTGAAATAAATATAGTTTCGATAGTATAAAAATATTATTACAATCTAACTAGTATTTATAAAGATTGAAATGAAATAACTAGGATATACATGGATTATATTTATACCACTTATAACTGGATAATAGAATTAGAACACACTCTATTTAATTTCATAAGCATATTTAATATATATTAGTGTTAATTATTTTATTCGGTCAATTTATATATGCTCTAGTTATATTTAGATATTGATTTATTGCTATTAAAAGTTCATATAATTTAAATAAAAATTTTAAAAAATTGGATATAATTATAAAATTTAGTAAAATTCACAATATATTTTTTTAATTTTTCTTATAATTATCCACAAATTAACTAGGAACCCAAATTTGAAAAGTGACACCTATACCTATTATGATAGAGGAATCCAAATTTGATAGTCATGCCTATTATTTTATCCAATTGTGGGGTATAGTTGAAATTGAAATTGAAATTGGAACAGTAGATGTAACAAGTAATTAATACCGTAGTGCATTGCCAATCTTAATTGTATTGCACTACAACTATGGACTATTTATGAAAATGACCTTTTAACAATATCATGGAACATTAAATCATATATTATAACATTTTTTATTGACTACCTTTTCTTACAATTAATAATGTACCTAATGTTCACTTTTTATTTATATATTATCTCTTTTTATTCGTATATTTTTTTAAAAAATATTTTTTTTACTTATAATAAAAAATATATTTTTTTAATAAATATTAGTTTGTATAAGTTATAGCAAAATAAAGAGTAAAAATATAAAAAATATATTAGACTTGAAAAAAATATTATGCGTTATATTTAAAAATATTATAAAATATTTTTTATTATATTAAAAATACTCTTTAAAATAAAAAAGCATTATTACAGTTGATATAATATTGTTAGGTATAGGCATTGACATTTGATAATTGCAACTAAGAGAAATACATTGAAGTTAACTAGCGGATTCAACATGTATTAATTAATTTCAATAATTGAGACAAGGAAAGATTAATTAGTAGTATTTTATAATTGTGGAGATGAATACAACTATGGGGCACTAATAGTACATGTATAGTGACTAATTTATTTATCTATTTTTTGAAAAAAAAAAATTGGCTGTCTAAAATTAAAAACCCTGATGATTAAAGTAAAAGCATAAAAAAAAGTAAGCAACTCCTTTCTTTATTATTATTATATTGAACAGCCTTTCTTTCATTTTCATTGGGTTCGTGCGTCTGCGGCAATATTCATTTAGTAGTTCAACGAGTCCTCTCTAATTTCTAGTATTACTTTGAATTTTGTATCTAAAATAACCAAATCACAGTCTCTCACTCTCACCGCTAGTATTATATATCCTGCATCTGGTGGGCATTCTTTCGTATTATTTTTCGAATTAATTTTTGGGATAAGTTAAATTTAGTTTAATTTATTTTACTTTCAAAAGGTAAAATCAGATTTAATTAGAAGTTTCCTGTATATGAAATACTTTTAAAATTAGAAAAGGAATCTGCTCAATTTGAATTAATCCGAATTGTATAACTAAAAAAACAGTTAGTTTTAGGTGTTGGATAACCCTACAAAATTTTAAAATGTTAACTGTGAGGGAATTAATGTGTTAAATTTTTTATAAGTTTGATGTTGGGTATATATACAAAAATTAGACTTTCAAGCATGGGGCATTGGGACATCTACTCTCTAATTTACATGCAAATTAAAAATTGCTAAGACAGTAATCCATGCATGAACGTGTATATAGCTAAATGATTCAGTTTTTATTACTTTACTAATATATAGTCGTCACATGTAGATGTTGAAGAACGATTCTCTTGTAATTGAATTATTATTATTATTATTATAATATATTTACTCTTAGGAAATAGAAGAAAGATTCATCAATCTTATAACTTGTATTAATTTATTTTTTTTAATATTAAGATATAGAAGAAGAATAATAAGGATGGAAGACTGGTCAATGTTCATGTTGGACTTTGAAGATGAAATAGTTTCCGTCCATAAAAATTGGGTTAGTTTTAATTTTATTTATGGTCACTTAATTTTGTTATAATTTTTTTCTCTCATAAATGTGACTTAATTATAATTTAATTTTAATAAAATTATTTTTAGTAATATTTTTAGTAGTTAACCAAAAAAAAAAAAAAATTTATACTAAGTACATGAGATGTGCTAAATAGAACTAAGTTAAATAGAGGAAAGAATTTAAAGAGTAAAGAAAGCGGCACAGTCGAGGAGCTGTGGAGGACCCAAATGCCTAAAGTTGTGAAACAAAACTAATGAGGACACGTGCGTCTTTCTTAGAGACAGAATCTTTAATCAAAACCCACCAACAAATAATCGTATAAAATACTACTACCACATGCCTCGCTGGCTGAATGGGAACGGTTGGTAATTCTCAAAATCCCATATTTAAATTCGGTAATTGATTCTTATATTAAAAAATATTTAGTTCGGTTGAGTTATTATTTATTAATTTATTATGAAAATTATCAAATTTTATATATTTAATTTTAAATTTTATTATAATAATTATATATTTTTTATTTTATTTCAAAAATATTATTTTATGATATTTTAATTTATGTGAGCATTTTTTTATTATAATAAAATAAATTAAAAAATTTGATAAATTTAAGTAAAAATTTGATTATTTAAATAATTGCCAAAATTTTAAATTCAGTAATTGGTAACCAAATTTTTTATTCAATTTGGTAATCGATGAGACTTTTTATTTGAAGAATTCATATATTAAAATTTTTTTCGATTTAGTAACCGAACCCCTAACTAGCTGATTGGTTGTTTCTATAGGTGCAATGTTGTAAATAAAAAACTATTATAATAGTAAATGTAAGATGGATGACGATGTTTGAGATATGAGAGATTGGGACCAGCATTTCTCTTATAACAACATGTGATGTTTGGTTTTGAACTCTCGTCTCTCTTCTTTTACTTGTCACCTTCCACGTATCTCTATATATGCATTGCATTCCCACATCCTCTTTCTATTTTCTTTACATAGCTAGCCACCTTCCCATTTCATCATGCCTTCTCATTATTATTGTTTCTTGATATCATACCTTATTCAATAAAATAAATATATTTTAATAAATTTTGACATTTGATGAAATTAGATTAATCATTCGTGTCAAACTAATTTAAAGGAAATCTTTTAAAAATATCAAAAAACTCTTAAAATATTACAACATTATTTCCATTTAAAGTGTTTTTTTTCAAACATATCAAAAGTAATTAAAAAATATTATAAGAGTATATAAATTCAAAAAGTAATCTCAAAGTATACCAAAAAATGCAAATATATATCTCTATTATACCTTGATTCATTATACATATGAATACTTTAGATATATCTTGATTTTGTATATTTTAGGAATATATTAGATATATCTTGAGAATAACTTGAAAACTCTTTGGATATATCTTGGTTGAATTGTTTAGATTTTCACTAAAAAGAAGTTAGAAAAAGAATAATAGATGACCTTAATTTGTAATTTAGATAAAATTACATGAATAAGAGTAGTAATTTAATCTTATTATTAAGTGATCTCAAGTTTAATTTTAGCAACTAATGCAGCTTCAAAAGTTATCAAATATTGTTGTTTGTTCTTTATGAACTCAACCTGCGAGGGTGACGAGCTCTTTCTCTAATGCTATAGTTTGACTTGCACTGGTAACAACAGCAAGAGCTTCCTTGATTGCTATCGCAACGAGAGACATATGAAAAATTAATTATAAGAATTTTTCCTCCTCTACTTGTCTGTTGAAAATCTTAAAAATATCACAGATCTTTTGCAATGAAATAAAACAAGCGCGAATTACTAACAAAAATTACTTCGTAAGCTTAAGGATAAAATCTGCTCATATTAATATGTTACATTTGCCGCAATTTCATCAATGCTAACCTGTATGGTAATCTCCTTATGCTAGTTAACAATCTATCCAGGAGTAGAGCTTCTTGTTGCTAATGAAAGTTCATTTCTTGGTTGGTTTTGAGTGAAGAGGTTTAACCATATAATCATATCAAACATTAACATGCACCTTTTCTCTACATATCCTAAAGAGAATTACTACATTTCTTCGATTTGCATTTACCCCAGAAGAAAAGAAAAGAAAATGGCACAAAAACCTATTGTTCTTGCCCTTCTCCTTGTTGCCATCATTGGTGTGGAATCGGTAAAAACATCCCCCTCCTCCGCCACTGCCTCCCTACCATCCAACCATAGCAATATCGGCAACAATGATAGTTGATGTGTATTTTCTAGTGCATTTACTATAATAGACACATGAATATTTCACATTTATAATAAATAAAATATTATAGTTGTTGATTAAATTATTAATATAGTAGTTACATTACACTATGAAATCTATAACCCATTGATTATCCACAAAGAATTTATTATCAAGTTATTAATAATAATTAGATAAATATCTCTAGTAAAAAATAATTTTAAATATGTTCATAACGAGAAAAAGAAGGTGAATTGGATATTCATTGATTCTGTAGGTTATTACATGGTTTATTTTGAGAAGGAATCTCATTCTACATGATATAATAATATTTGGATAAACCAGTAGATTCTTAATAAGTTAAGGGTACCGAATAGTGACGTTTGATAATAACTGCACAAATAATACTTGAAATCAACAGTTATTATCTTAATCATAATATATGAGTTTTTTATGACTTGAAATCATTTGACTTGCAGTGTCAAAATTATCCCTTTATGAGTGGCTGTAAAGATACTTTTACCTTGTATTAGGTCATTCACACTTGGTAATCTGATTTGTAGTAACCTTAGATAGTTATGTAGTGAAATATGAAATTACTAATAGTAGAACTTGTTATCCTGCAACACCAAGAAGAGATCCTAATGAAATTGATATTTTGATTCTAATAAAATATATTACTGGCCAGGAGAAATATGACTTTTTCGATATAAGATCAATATTATTAATTAGATTAATAATGATAAGTTTTATTTTAATCAGAATGCAAATTGCTACTCATTAATATATTGACTAATAGAGTTTGATGGACTGTTATCCTAATCAATATCGGAATCATAACAAGAACACTTAATATTATAGTTTAGATGTCAAATTAATATTTGAGATTATATCGGTAATTAAAAAGAGAATTTAGGAAAAATACTCAGTGTGTCTAGATATATGAGGAATTCGGAAATAGCGTCCAATATAATATTATAATATTAAAAAGTTAATATTATATTTCCATTTCAATAAAATTATTGACCTTATAAGTCACATTCAAATTAAATAATTTGGCTAGTTAAAATTTATGATGTAGTGATTAATTTAATTGAGAATTAAATTAAAAAATAATCACTTATATTATTTGAGTTGAAATTAATATTGATTAATTTTAATCATTTCTCCTATATAATTTTAATTAAAGTGTTAATTAAAATTATCATAACTTAATTTAATTAAGTTGTTAATTAAATTAACTATAGTGGTAAATTAAAATAATTAACATTATTAATAGAAGAGAATATTAATTCTTTGATTAATGGTGGTGGCTAGAATTATAGACATCATTCAAAATGTCATTAATTTTTTTACTAGAAATAAAAAATAGAGTCAACAAAAAAAAATTTCCACACCTTTCCTCGGCCACATTCAAATCATTTTGTTGAATTTTTTTTTTCGTTTTTTTTCTTTCTTTTTCTTTCTTTTCTTTTTGGCTATAAATTTTCTTTCTCTTCTTCATATGAATGAGTGAGGTTCATCGTCTCAAAAATTTTTATTTCTCTCTTTCAATAAGCAAATGAAAGAAAAATACTAAAAAAAACTCATAAAGTGTTAATAGCTTATAAATTTGTAAAAAAAATATATTTTGTAATCATATATCTTGGACTAGTGAAGGAGTTTCATTAAAAACAACTAAAACTTTTGGTTTTTTGCTTAGTTTGCACATATGGTTCTAAAAGGTTTGTTTTAACTTTTTTATTTTTTCATATTGTTCTTAAAATTATTAGATGATCCTGTCAAATGAATATTATTCATAAATGTTACAAAATATGTTTTGTTAATGTTATGGATAAATATTCAAGGTTAACATGCAAAATATATTTATATATCATACAATATTTGATTGTATGTTTCAGTTAAATTAAAAAAAAAATTGAAATATCTAATTTTGACTGAGACTTAGAGTTCTTCTCAATCCAAAAATCGATTTCACTTCCAACAATTGGTATCAAAGCCTTTTCATGATTTTTTGAGCAAAATAACTCTCTTTTATACTAGTATGCTTGGTTTGGTTATGAATGATGTTCTTGTTATTCTTTTAGATTTTATCTATAACTTATATTGTATGTGATATTACATTATATTTTTTCTCCTTTTGTTTTGGGTTTTTCAAATGTGTAATGAGTTATATTATTTTCATATATTAGTTTGTAATATTAATAGATTCATACTTTATTTTTACCACTATATTAAAGCTCTTGGTATGCCAAGAGAAAATAATGTAAAATTTTTCTTTTGGTGTAAAGAGACTCGAAATTTTGAGAAGGGTCAACAAAAAATATTTGCCAAAATGGAGTTTACTTTGTATTTTCCATTTTGGGGTGGACATTTTTCCAACAATTGTAATAAGACTGTAAATTGCATGATTAATTTCTATTATTGCATGTGATGTGATTATATGTGGTAAATGATTGAATTATGTGAGATTTAAATATTAATTTTGGATTTTTTAAAGAAAAATTCAATTAAAAAAATTAAATAATAATTTATTTGATATTTAAATTATATATAAATTTTTAAATGGTTGATTTTTTCAAGTTGTTACAAAAATTTAATCTTTATGTATAAAATCCATTTTTTGATGAGGTGGGTATACTAGTATATTCACAAAATATATGTACATATATATTTATTCTAAAATTAATTTAATTTAAATATTATACAATATGATTATATAATGAGCTCACATTTACATAAAGTGCAAGCTAAAGAGGGGTAGTATGCATTTTATTCAATCAAATATCATATGTATGTTTATAGATCCATAACCATCCGAGTATAGATGTAATTACATTTTATGAACATTTTATGATCATATGAGAACTAATGTGCATACATTAACTTTAAAATTGGATTATGTGATAATTCAAATATAAGTTTACTGCTTATGGATGCTAGTAAATTTTTAATTCGGTTAATGTGCAAAGTGAGATCTTTAAAATTAAGATAAATGACCAAGTAATCTTTCCAAATATAATGAATCCAATAAAAATGTAAGATGTCTACATTAAGGCTATCTATGAGAGTATTAATATGCAAGTTGTTGTATATTAATGATAAAGTCAAAAAACGTATTTGACTTGTAAAATGAATGAACATCTAGTATTACAAGAATGCCACTTTGTAAAGTTGAGTGGCATTAGATTTAATCCATTTTTTTATTGATCTCATGAGTAGAATTCATCTAATATGTTAGTCCAAAAATGTCATTTTATGAAGCTAAGGGTTAGTGTATTAGGAGCCAGTTAAAAGGAAAATAAATTGGGTAAGGAGTTAACATCTCATTAATATGTTAATATTCCAAGAATACCACTATGGAAAGTTGAGAAATATTAATTAGAGTATTATTGAGATCCAATTTATCCATTAGAAGTTCATTCCAATGAAACTTATATTTTCTAGGAAGGAAGTGTAAGATGTGCCAAATTAGTGGAAGAAACCATTATGATTATGTGTCTAAATTATTTTGGTTAATTGGTTTGACCATTAATATATAATTAAACTAATAAATTTTATTCTTTCTGCAGTTATTTTTCTCTAATAATATGGCTACACCATCACCACTCTAATCACTTTTAGACAGTAATAGGCTAATCGGGCCTAATTATGTGGATTGGTTAAGGAACCTTAAGCTGCTACTTTTCTACAGCACTTGTGGGATATTGCTAGTAAGCCAGCATCTACTGCTGATGCAAATGATGTTGAAAAACAACATTATAATGATTGGGTTGATAAAAACACCAAAACAAAGTGTTATATACTTGCTTCTATGGAAACTAAGCTACAAAAGCAATATGAAAAGATAGAATGATGACATTTTGGAGTTAGTGAATGAAAATTATTGCGAGACTAATAGGACTACCAGCTGTAACTATTTCAATAAATTATTCCAAATGAAAATGAAGGAAGGCCAGGATGTTATTGCACATGTTGGTGAGATGATAAGCCTTATTTACTACCTTGAAGATTTCAATTTTTTTTATGGATGCGAAGCTTAAGATAGACCATATCTTAGCATCACTTCCACGTTCTTATGAAAGTTTTATTTCTAACTTCCATTTGAACAAAGTAGAGTGCACTTTGTAAGACCTGTAACAAAATTTATTTTATCACCAAAATACTATGATTAATCCCCAAAAGAAAAATGTAGAAGTATTGATGGCAGTTTCTTCTTCTCACTTAAAGAATAGGAAAACGAAAAAGACCACCAAGGGAAAAAGTTTCACTCCCTTTTCTTTGTTACCTAAAAAGGGTAAGGGAAAGGCAAAACCTCCAACTTTAGGCCAGATTAAACCAAAAACTGATAAAGGAACCTATTTCCACCGTCAGAAGGACAATCATTGGAAAAGAAATTGCCCAGTTTATCTAAATAGTCTAGAGAAGACTAAGGGCAAAAGGATTACAGGTCTTTCAAGTATTTCTCATCCTTTGAATTTAAATGTTGATTGTTCTTTTAACTCATCATATGGTTTAGACACATAAGCAACTGCTCATATTTGTTCATTTGTGTAAGATCTAAGGTATAGGAAGTTGCTATATGATGGAGAGATAAAGCTTACTCCTGATGATGGAGTAAGAGTAGCAATCGAGCAAGTGGGAGATATATCTATTTTGTTAAACTATCATGTAATCTTATTATCTGATATTTTATATATTCCTATTGCTTATAAGTAGGGATGTCAAAATGAGTCATGACACGTGAATCCGATACGCGAAACACGTAAAAATTAGTAAGTTAGTGTTGAGGTTATACGAGTTCGTATCATAAACGGATCGACTTGTTTATGATACGGTTCAAATTGTATTGTGTCATGGGTTGACACTCAAACCCGTTTAATTTTTTCATGCCGTGTTAACCCAACCCAACATGTTTAAACACACGTAAATTTACTGAAAATATCAAGGTTAATAGTGTCATTTTACAAAAAATAATATTTAAATATTATTTTCGTGTCGTGTTAGTTGTATTATATCATATCAAATGACCCAAAAAGATATAATCGTGTCATGTTAAATGACCCAAAAAGCATAATCATGTCGTGTCGGATCGTATCGTGTCGTGTCAAATGACCTAAAAAAATATAATTTTATCGTATTCGTGTTATATTTTATGATCTAAATACGATCCAAAAATTAAACGTGTTACATGTGTCGTATTCATATGACCCGTTTAATATTTGTATCGTGTTCGTGTCAATCCAATTAATAAATGAGTAATGTTCGTGTTGACTCTAATCGTGTCACCAGAGTGGGTCGACACGAACACAACCCGTCAATCCGTTTTAACACCCCTACATATAAGAATATTATTTCTATATCTGCTTTGACAAACAACAATTATGAATTCTTATTTTGCAAATATGTATGTTATATTTATTTTAATAATAATTTTATTGACATTGGAACTAAACATCATATCTTATATTATTTTTATTGTGATAAGTCTGATAAGATAAATAATAAAAAGTTATTATTAAGCAATATAAATGACAATTCTAATTAAACTAAATATGATAATTCAAGTACGACATGTGTATGATACTTAAAACTTGGTCATATTTCTAATACAAAGATCTACAAGTTGGTAGACATGTGAATTCTAAAAGGTTTAGATTCTCATTTTAATGATTCTATTTGCGAGTAATGTCTACAAAAAAATGACTAGAGGTTCATTTGCTGGTCAAATGGTACATGCTGAGAACCTTCTTCAATTAATTCATACTAATGTTTGTGGACCATTTAAGGAAATGGTCTGAGGAGGTTATCGATTTTTCATTACTTTTATAGATGATAAATCTAGATATGAGTATTTATATTTATTGAAATACAAATTTGAAGTTTTTGAAAAGTTCAAATTGTATTATAAGGCCAAAGAAGAAAACAAATTAGGAAAAAAATATTAAAGTACTTCAATCAGATCAAGATGGTAAATATTCAAATCCTGAATTTATTGATTATCTCAAAGAAAATGAAATTGTCATACAGTTTACTCCACCTGATACACCTCAACTAAATGATGTGAGTGAAGGAGAAATTGTATACTGTTAGACATGATATATAGTATGATGAGATATATTGACTTGCCTATTTCTTTTTAGGGATATGCTCTAAAAACAACGTTATTCATTCTTAATAGAGTTCCTTTTAAATTTATGAATACCACTCTATATGAGATATGAACTGGTAAAACTCTTATATTATCTCATTGCAAGGTATGAGGTTGTCATGCCTATATTAAAAGCCAAAATACAGATAAGTTAGAAGAACAGTCTACTAAAGGCCGATTTGATGGATATGCTACTGCTAGAAATAATTTATGATATTATTTCCATCTACTTGATGAATAAATTATTATTGTGAGTAGAGATGTCATTTTTCTTGAGAATGAGTTTGTTAAAGAAGGCAAAGACAGACATATTATTTTAGATGAAAAGTCATCTGAAAAACAAATCCAAGTAGTTGAACTAATGGAGATTGATAAGTCAATTGAGTCTAATGTGACAAATGATATCACTTCAGCTCCTAGGAGGTCTGAAAGAGATTCACGCCCTCCTAGATGATATGAATTTACTATTGAACAAGATCAAAAGTTGTTCATATTTGGTAGTAATGATCAACCAAAAGATCTTATCACTTATGAGGAGACAATGTTGGATATTGATGCTCTTAAGTAGCAAGAAGCAATACAAGCTGAGATAAATTTTATATACCAAAATCAAGTTTGGGAATTTGTAGATCCACCTGAATGAATAGTTCTAATAGGTTGTAAATGGGTTTATAAGCGCAAACTAGATTCTGAAGGGAATATTGATACTTATAAAGCTAGGCTTGCAGCGAAATGATATCACCAACGGAAAGAGATTGACTATGATGAGACATTCTCTTCCGTAGCTATGCTTAAAAGTATTCAAATACTATTACCTATTGCAGCACACTATGATTATGAGATATGACATATAGATCAAGTTTGAAGGAGCTAAAATAAGCATTTTGATAAAGCTATAAAGAGTCATGATCAAGCCACACCTTACCTTGGCCACATTCAATTCATTATGTTGAAATTTTTTTTCTTTTCTTTTTGATTATAAATTTTCTCTTTCTTCTTCATATGAATGAGTGAGATTAATTGTCTCAAAAAATTCTCTCTCTTTCAATAAGTAAATGAAAGAAAAATACCAAAAAAAATTGATAAGATATTAGTAGCTTATAAATTTGTAACAATGTGATATTTTGTGATCATACATCTTGGACTAGCGAAAAAGTTTTATCAAAAACATTTAAAACTTTTAGTCTTTTGCTTCATTTGCATTTTTTGATGAACTCAGTTCTAAAAAGTTTGTTTTAACTTTTTTATTTTTCCGTTTTGTTCTTAAAATCACATGATGATCTTAGCAAATGTATATTATCTATAAAAATTTCAAAATATGTTTTGTTAATATTATAGATAAATATTCAAGATTCACATGTAAAATATTTTGTATTTCATGCAATATTTGATTGCATGTTTCATTTAAATTAAATTTCTTTTAATATCTCTAATTTCTACCGAAATTTAGGACATTCCTCAATTCAAAAATAGTTTTCGCTTCTAGGTTCCTCTGCCGCTTACCTGGCAGTTCTGATGCTGCACCTAGCATTAGTCCCCTCCGTCGCTGCACGTGGCAGTTATGTCAAATTACTCAAAACGATATGATCATTGGCTTTTGACAGTGAAGAAGTCCTTCTCATAAGGAATCTCAGAGTATTCACCATGTCCTAAGGAGATCCAACGGCTGCATTTTTCAGCCATTTTCTTCATCTTCTGTATATGCCTCTCTCTAAGCGCCTCTAGATCGGCAATGTCAAGGCGATCAAGCTGGCGATCTCATCATCCAACATCTCTTCCTCCGCCTTTGCAACAGTGAGTACTTGCTTCTCTACAATATTCCGAGAACATAAATTGAATCCAAAATTGTATAAGATAAGATCATATGCATAAAAGGAAAGTATGAAGATAAAGAGAAGATGGGTACTCACCTCTTGCACCTTCGAATTCTCCATTGTCGAACTTGAGAAAATTTCCTTCCCTCAGCAGTTGGTCCTCTAGAAAGCGTAAAGATGGAAATAAAAAATGTTTAATGAATAAAATTAAGAAGTGAGTTTGAAAAATGAAAAAAAAATGAAGTCACTTTTGAAAGAAAAAATTAAAAATAGAAGTTTATGCTCACATACGACTTTTTAAAATAAATTATTTTTGTATTCCCCCTTTTTATATTAGACTTTTATACGCTTGTTGTCTTGAATAAAAAATACGTGTAGAGGGATTGTATGCTTGTTGAACGATGAACTTTGGAAAAATGAAAAGTCAATAGGCATGAATTAGGGTCAATTTTAACGGTGGCATTAAAAAGTAAACTCGTTAATTGTTTAGCGTAACCGTGTAATTTTCTCTAAATTAAACTGAAAATGCATAGTTATGGGTTTGAGCCCAATCTTTCCAATTAACATGCTTATTAAAGAGGCCGAGAAGTTGTATTAATCTTGGAAAATTGGGCCCAGAAAAAATTATAATATTGCAATTTATACACTGTAAAAGTTGCGAGTATTATTGATATTTTTTCTCAATCATTTAGTAATATTAATTATTCTACTGGGTAAACTGTATTAAGAGGATAAAGCGTTTTTTTACTGCTCATATTTCGAACTTGAACGCTTTAAATTAACAGAGAAATAATCCTGTTGCCAAAGGATATTCTGCCCACTTGAATAATTAGGAACTTCTGTCCGATTACAATTAAAAAATTGTAATTGGTCTACAGGAAAAATTATAGTCCTATTACAATTTTCTGATTAGGGTTTGAAATTCTTGACCTAAGAATAGATGATGAATTACAAAGTAAGGCCAGAGGAAAAAGAAATCCCAGCCATATTTAGGCCCTTCATCTTGCAATCAGGAATAGGAACCCAACTCCATTTACGCCTTTCTTCGTTGTAACACAACCAAATTATGTCCCATAATCCCTCATTATTACTCACCAATGCTGCCCTAATTGCGCCTTCTTTCTTCTCTAAACACCCCATTATCACCCCATATGGCTTCTTTATTTCCTCTATTATTCTACTTGGAACCCTTGATTTTAGTTCCCACACCCCCCCACTTTTCCCCATTCCCCACATTTCTATTTCATTCAACATTCTTGCTTCTCCTGCACCGTTGGATTTTATCATCAACATGTGCCCATCACCGTGCACGTATAATCTGTCTATCACATTCCCCCAACTAAACCCAATGGTTAATTGCTGCAGCTGCTGCCCATCATCTCCTACTCCGGTAAATCTCGGCCGTACAATTACCGGTTGTTCATCGGATTCCAATCCTACTGCCATCACCACATTTTCATAGGGTCCATTCACAACGTTCAGAAATATGTATTCAATGCCACGTGACAGTCTACCAGGTTTTGCTTTTATAGACTTCCACGTGTCAGTTGCAGAAGTGTACATGAATAGAACCGGGTAGTTATCCACAAGCTCTGCAAAAAAGAACCGGAAACCCTTCGACCCGGAAACCAATTTCATCCCGGATCTTCGCCAAGACGACGTGCCACGTGGACCGAGTGGACTTGGAGGGATCTTTTTAACTGTCTTTCTACCTAAATTAACGGCAATAACTTCCTTGAGGGTATTAGAGGAAAACAGAAAAATGTTCCCGCTTGAAGCCAGAAAATAAAGACTGTCACCTGGGGGAATAATGGGTTTCAATAAGTCAGCGATTTGCAACTTGAACCACCGGTCAGACTGATCGGAAAATCCGTGAAGCACGGCGTCGCGATGCCACCTTTTCTTGAAGACGAAGAGCCAAGTGGTTGACCCTGATCTGGAATTGTAATCCCGTACGAATACTTGATCGGAGATTAAATTAGAAATCGATTTGTTAAGAGATCTTAAACCAATGATCTCTGGTAAAGCTAGATTGAGTAGTATGTATTGTATGAGTTCTGAAGGAAGAAGGCAAAACCCAACGGCACCGTCTGATGAAAAATTTCGAGGATTTTCCATAATGGGTTTGAGGATTGAGATCCGCCATTATGATTTATATAGAGAAATCAGCTTCGATTGCTAGGAATATTATATTTAATATCCAATGGGAAAGGCCAATGGATTAGCCATTAGGTATTAAAAATTAGAAACAAAATCAGTACATCCTTTGTTTTTATTGTAACCTACCATATATAAATTGTGAGTGCATATTTATTATAAGAAATGAACCGAAATATTGTGTATGAATTTACGCTAGATTTTTTCAATTTAATTAAAAATTTTGAAATTTGAGTTAGGGTTATGTAAATATTTATTGAGTTACTTGTTGTAAAACTTTTGTCACAACTTGTATAAAATATTTATACTATACTCACCACTTAGAATTTAGAGAAATATTATTTATTTCAACACTTTTTTTAAAAAAAAATTGAGATAAAAAATGTTGGAATAAATAATATTTTTTCTTATTTTATTCAACTTGTATTAAAAGTATAAATATTTTATTCAAGTTGGAATTAGTTGAGACAAAAAGTATTAGCATAAATAATATATTTTTTTTAATTTAAAACTCTTAAAAAAATTTATTTTACTGTCCTTTAAAATTATATCCAACAGGAATTTTGGTATCAAATTAAAAAAAAATGCAATGAAGTTAGCTTGCGACGATTTATCCAACAAAGCATCCTATGCGCGAGAGTTATGGTGGTGGTCAGTGAAACGGACGGTGGGGGACGGTCGAGACATAGCATTTGGTTTTTCGTACAGGTTGACTTATATATATATATATATACACACACACACAAAGAAAGAGTTAGTATGACATATGACATATATGATGGTATCACAGTGTGGCCTTTAGCATGCTTATATTAAAAAAATCACATAAGAAAATACTTAAGCCTTGTTTAATTGAGAGGGATGAGTCATGTTTTCTGCCGGATGACAAAGATTTTGATGTAGACTTTTTATTTTTAGTCTACCATCTAATATCTTACAATTCATTGTTTTAAAATTTTAATTTGTATCGGATATATCCATTAAAAAAAGAAAATGCTTTCTTTAATTTTAAAATTGTCCACATTTGAAGCTTGAAGTTGAAATCTAAAATCTTTATTATCCAAAAAGATGATGTAGACTTTATTTTCTGGTAACTAATCCAGCTCAAGCTACCATTATGGAATAAAACTTTCTCAACGTATATTTTTTCCAAATACAAAACTCAAACTCAAAAACTTTCTCAAGGGAAAGAGGGACAACCATCTCAACTATGCGTGGGTGATGCAAACATTCTCTAATGGCCAAGTTTTGGAGTTTTTTAGACAAATAAATATCCATCATAAGCTGTTTTAGTGTTAGAGATACACAATTTAGAGGATCTTACAAGAGTGAATCTGGCTGGCTTATTGAGTAAACGAATGACCCACAAACAATACTTTCAAGTTTCAATGTCTATTTACAAGGGAAGCAAGAGAACACTACCCCAATTATACATTAAATTTAGTTTTCTGTATGTTGATGAATTTTAATAATATGCATAAGCCCAGCAGCCAGGGCTGCTTTTCTTTGATCAATGGCCTTTGCATCTATGTAGACTCACTTCTCACTTGTCTTTCAAAAGTTTCAAGCCACTATGCTGAGAAAGGAAAGTGGTGTGCCAATGGGTGATAATTTAGATTTTTAGAATTGGTGGATTTTTCTTTTCTTTAATACATACATTGATCCTTGGACTTACCTTAATTTGCCATTATGCTTCTCAAAATTTTTTGATTGACCAGTATTTAGAACAGAATATATTCAAAGACCAAAAACCATTTCCTATATGATTTGCAACTTAAAATCAGTTTCAGTGCTTCACCATTTTCTGACCCGCATGAAGAACATTCTCAAAAATGGGCCTAATGGGCTCCTGACCCTGAGAGCCAAACACTAGCATTGATATTTTTATGAAAAATTTACAGCACTTTCAAAGTTTTTTTTTTTCAATTTTAGCATTGGTTTTATCGTGTTTTCATCATTAATTTTACTATTTTTAATTTTAGCATTTTTTATTTTTTTTGAAATATTTAAATTTTATTGTGTATTTTTCATTTAATTAAGATATAAAATAATCGCATTTTATAAGTTAAATATGAATTTAAGAATTTTATTAATTATATATCCACCAATTGTCCTTATATATGCATTTATTTATTTTTAATTGTTGTTTAATTAACTTAATTAGTCAAAAAATATATAAACTTGTATTTAATTAACTTATTTACCAAAATAAATCTTGGGCAAATCTTAATTAAAAAATATACATTTATATTTAATTAACTTAATTAAATTTATTTATCTTGGATAAATCTTTTGTAAACTTTTAGACAAACCTTTGGTAAGTTTCGGATAAATTTTTGGTAAATATTGGGTAAATTCCAAGTAATTCTTGAATAAATCTTATATAATTTCAACTTTTATTAATTTTCTTGTAAAAATTGAGTAAATTTTGAGTATAATTTGAGTAAATATTAAGTAAATCTTTGATAAACTTTTTGTTACTACAATTTTCATTAATTTTTATGGTAACCTTAGAATATTTTTGGATAAACTTTAATAAATCTTGAGTAAACTTTATATAATTTCAACTTTCATTAATTTTCTAGTAAACATTGGATGTAACTTGAGTAAACCTTAAGCAAGTTTTAATAAACTTTTTATAACTTTAATTTTTTTTAATTTTATGGTAAATTTTTAGTAAATCTCTAGTAATTCTTGACTAAATCTTGTTCAATTTTACCCTTAATTAATTTTCTGGTAAACATTTAATAAATTTTTAATAAAACTTAAATAAAATTTAAGTAAATATTTAATAAATTTTTTGTAATTTTAATTTTTATTAATTTTGTGGTAAATTTTTAATAAATTTTTTATAAACTTTAATTTTTACCATATTCGTAATAACTTTAATCACGGTCGTTTTTTCATTTTAATGCACAAAATTTTAAAAGAGCGATATTTTTGTAAATATTATCCCTCCTTTTCAGTTTTTTTGTAAAATTCCTAGTTTGTATGAAGGAAGCGGTGGCTGAAATGGCTGTTCCTCTTAACTCTCCACCACCACCAGAGACCACCCTTATCTCCGGATAATATGTTAGTTAAAAATCTCCCCAACATAACCACCATTGCTCCAGCGAACAACCAAAACAGCAGAAATCAACCGAACCCATGTTTAGTTTCACTAGAAAAATGCTCAAACATGTTGGAGCTGAAGCAAATCCATGCCCAAATGCTAAGGACAGGCCTCTTCTTCGATCCCTTTGAAGCCAGCAAAATTGTGGCCTTTTGCGCTCTCCAAGATTCTGGTAGCCTCTATTACGCTCGTCTTGTTTTCTCTCAAATCAACCATCATACACCCTATACTTATAACTCTTTAATCAGAGGCTATACAAACAAGAATTTGCATCGAGAAGCACTTTCTTTCTATCGAGATATGATAATTCAAGGACTCGTGCCGGATAGATTCACATATCCCTCATTGTTCAAATCTTGTGGGAACTTATTTGAGGGGAAACTGCTTCATTGTCACTCCACAAAGTTGGGTTTCGCTTCAGATTTATATATCCAGAACACTTTGATGAATATGTATTCGAATTCTGGGTGTTTGGTATCAGCTAAGAAGGTGTTCGATAAAATGGTGGATAAGAGTGTGGTTTCTTGGGCAACAATGATCGGTGCTTATTCGCAATGGAATCAATCCCATGAAGCATTGAAGCTTTTTGAGAGAATGGAGATTGAAAATGTAAAGCCTAATGAGGTTACCTTAGTCAATGTCCTTACTGCATGCGCAAAAGCAAGAGATTTGGCAATGGTGAAGAGAGTTCATGAGTACATTGACGAGAATGGTTTTGGGTTCCATGAAGTTCTTAGCATGGCTCTTATGGATGTTTACTGCAAATGTTGTCGTGTATCACTTGCAAGACAATTATTTGACAAGATGGAGAAAAAGAATTTGATTTGTTGGAATATCATGATTAATGGGCATGTTGAGGATAGTGATTATGAGGAGGCTCTGTTATTGTTTCGCAAGATGCAAGCGCAGGGTGTTAAAGGGGATGAAATTACGATGGTGAGTTTACTGCTGGCTTGCACACACTTGGGTGCACTTGAGCTTGGTAAATGGTTACATATTTACATCAAGAAATGGAAAATCGAGGTGAATGTTGCCTTAGGAACAGCACTAATAGACATGTACGCAAAGTGTGGAAGCGTAGAAAGTGCTGTAAGTGTGTTTAAGGAACTACGTGAGAAAGATGTTATGACATGGACTGCCTTGATTGCAGGTCTTGCAATGTGTGGCCAGGGGGAGATGGCTCTGCAGTATTTCCATGATATGCAGAGTGAAGGAATAAAACCAGATGCAATCACATTTGTTGGGGTTCTCGCTGCGTGTAGTCATGCTGGACTAGTAGATGAAGGGATATCACATTTTAAAGCAATGACTGATATTTATGGAATTCAGCCTAGCATTGAGCACTATGGTGGTCTGGTTGACATATTAGGCCGAACTGGTCGCATAGCTGAAGCAGAGGAGTTAATACAGAACATGCCAATGGCACCGGATCATTATGTTTTAGGGAGTCTTCTTGGTGCCTGCAAGATCCATAGAAACCTCGATGCAGCAGAGAGAGCAGCCAAACGACTGTTGGAGCTTGACCTGGATAATTGTGGAGCTTATGTATTGCTGTCTAACATATATAAATCGTTAAAGAAGTGGGAGGAATCCAAAATGATCAGGGAACAAATGGCAGAAAGAGGGATGTCAAAACCCCCAGGATGCAGCTTGATTGAGGTTGATGGAGTTGTGCACGAATTTGTAAAGGGTGATTCATCCCACCCTCAATCCCCTGAAATCTATAACATGTTGGAGGATATTATAAGCCGATTAAAGAAAGCCGGTTATGTTACTAACAAATCAGAAGTGTTATTTGATATGGATGAAGAAGAAAAGGAGACTGCACTGAGTCTTCATAGTGAGAAATTGGCGATTGCATTTGGTCTGTTAAGTACAAGAGTCGGGTTTCCACTTCGAATTCTTAAGAACCTACGTGTCTGCAAGGATTGCCACACTGCAACAAAGCTCATCTCCAAACTTTACAATAGGGAAATAATTGTGAGGGATAGGAACCGGTTTCACCATTTCAAAAATGGAGTTTGTTCATGCAGAGATTTCTGGTGACCAAAAAAAAAATTGTACCTTATTGATAGTTCTTGGGGTCCTAACATAAAAAATGCATGTAGATAACTATTCAAGAAGGGCTATGCTCCAAAACTTGAAGGGCTGCATGTGTAATGGAAATTAAGAAAACGTCATTACAATAATATCTTATAAAAATCAATGATGCTGAAGAATTGAAAATGACAATAATTCATATAGGGAATTTATGTAGTTTCAACTGGCCACAAAGTTATGTGATGGTAATTAAATCTATGAAATTGTAAAGAAATCAGGTCAACAATTCTCAAGCATTTTTTCCCAGAAACACAATCTAAAGAAAATCTAGAAGTGGACAATCTAAAGAACAAGCACCCCCTTTTGGCAATATTGGACAAGTGGGGGAAGTTCAAATATCTATGGTTCCACAATCGAAGGCATATAAAATCCAATGATATCAATGCACCTCCCTAATTTAGAAGAGCTATTAGTTGAAGATTATCAAGCCATTAAAGATGTAATCTTTGTGCAGAGTCCTGTCATGCCTGATTATATCATTCTACTGAAGTTGAAAAGTTAGACACTTTGCTATTTGCCTAACTTGGTTAGCATTAGGCAAGAGACATGGCCCCTTTTGAAGCACATAGGCTTCTACTGTTTTCTAAAGCTAAAGAACCGAAACATGGGCTCTGGTTCTGAGTTAAAATTATCCATCAAGAAGATTAAAGCAGAAAAGGAATGGTGGGATATGTGGGATGATAGTTCTTTGCATCAAGAACTTTTAAGACATATTTCATCCTTTTTCCCGGGGAAGATTTGTGATGGTAGTATGAGCTCATTTAATGGCCAGCCAAGAAGCAGATGTAAGCATTTTTATTTTCATATGCATGTGAAAGCTTCCGGAGGAAAAGCACTATGCATGCTTGATAATTGTAGTCAATTTACTTCTTCGTTATCTTGTTCCAAGCAAAATATTAACAGATTTTTTTTTTTTTTTTGATTGTTTGTTGCATTTGTGCAGCATGAAGAAGGTGGAATAGGACTCTCACTTTGGAGCCAGATCTAAAGAAGAATTAATTTGCACAGCATTGGAAACTGAGCTTGAAAGTTGAAATTCTCAAATGAATCGGACTGTGGTAACTGGTAATGCAGACAAATAATGTATTTCGGGTGGACTAAGAATCAACGCGTTCATAAGTGTACAACACATAAAATTTAGGTGCTTTATTCACATTCAGGAGATCATAAGCTTTTAAATTGACAAGCTAATCCCAACTTATTTTAGTTATAAGGCACATCATGGTTCCTGTCCCGGTGAACAATAAATAAAACAATTGCCCAAAGAGCAGTTTTAATCTCTGTATTGGGCCATAAAACTCTAATCTGACCGGAGTTAACCAGAGATAAACCTATCCATTGGACTTCAACTCCATTATTCGTTGCAATAGGAATTCAATAACAGATTCCCTGCACTTGAGTAATTAGGTAAAAGGTCTAGAACACAATTTAATTAAAGCAGTATACATGAACACTCCAAAAATTGTTGATAAAGAACGATAGCAATTTTAAAATAGTAAAGCATATAAAGTACAGACACAAAGGATTTAAAAAGAAATTATTATTATTTTTTTAAATATCTAAGACAACTAATACACTCCTTAATCCTTAGAACTAGAGATGAAACAACTCCATCCGTTCTAATAAACCTCATCAAATCATCATCAATTGCTAAACAGAATATAAATGACGTATGAAATAACACTTGTACAGTGACAAACATGTTTACCGGATATGCTCCTTCATTAGTCTTCCTCATCGCCATCAGTTTTTTTGACAAGTTCACTCTCTTCATCAGCATCATTTTCACTGTCTGTCTGTTTAGATACAGGCTCAGTTCCAGTTCTAGTAACTGACTGCTGATAAAGAACACCTCCTGCAAGTGTGAAGAGGAGACAAAGCAAACCAAATGGACTGGCATGCTTATCCCAAATCAGCACATTGATCACAACTGTGAGAAACTTATTAACCACTCCAGTAACAGTGAATGCTGTCGCAGAAATAGCCCTCCTTGCAGCAAATCCAAAGAAACTAATAGCCAAACCAAAAAAGCATGACAAAGATACTGCAAAAAATGCATCAAATTGGAATAAATTCCCAGCCTTTGATCCCAAAGCAGCAAACACCTCATTGTACTCTCCTGTGAGAAACCAAAACAGTGGTGCCATCATCAATGACAACAAATTGTTGTACAACACAAGACCCCATGTGTTCAACCCAACGTTTGACACAATGTGCTTGATATAAACCATCTCAGAAGTGATGGTCACCAAATAAGCAAATGCCCAAGAGTAAGCTGTCAAAGTAAAATCCGAATCAGTGGCCACATACCCAACAGCACCACCCAAAATGATAAACAAGGTCAAGAAAGTAAACTTTGATGGGATCGGTTGTTTTCTAAACACAGTATCAGCAATAGCAACCAAGAGAGGTGTCAAAGATCTAAATACTATAAAAGTGTCCACATTGGCATGGCGAAGAAGATTGGTATTAGTAAAGATAGCCAGGTAGAAAACGAGAGCAGCAGGTAAAAACTTCTTGGCAGTTTCAAATGTAAAGGCATCATGATTCAAAAATCCCAAATTACCCAGAACCCACACACCCAAAGCAGAAATCAAATACTGCAGTGCAGTTAAAAGACCAGGGTAGTTAAATTTGGTAATAGCAAGCTTATTAATGACAGCAAGTAAGCTCGAACAAAGGGCGTAACACACCACAAGACTGCTAGTGGCTAATTGCTTAGTGGAATCAACTCGAATCGAAGTCATTATCGAGTTAATTGAGGTATTTTGACGAACAACTAGCAGATCTTTGAAAAAGAAGAAACACAAACAAACGCTAGCCTATATGAACAAGAACAATACTTCATTTCCAGAATAATAGAAATGGGTAATTTGATCTGCTACAATAAAACCAAAGAAATTGATTGAACGATAAAAAAAACCACTGATTTTCACTACACAACGAAAAATTGGAAATTAAAATGGGGAACTAAAGAATGAAGACAAGAAGAGAGAGGGGCCACCGATAGAGGCCGGAAAATTGGAGACAGACTAACTGAACAGTGAATGGTGGTAATGTAAAGAAGACAAAGGAATGAGAAGATGCCGCCACGCGGGTGCAATGATATAGAAGAGAGGAGTCAGGGGGACAAGTGGGAGTTCAGAGCGGCAAAAACGATGGCGTGTTGCGGAACGGAGAAGGCATACAGAGTGGTCAAGATGAAGAAATAGGAGATTTCATTGCATTCAATGGGTGTGCATTTACTGGGGATCTGAAATGGAAATTATGAATTACGTAAAGAGGAGTAAATTATTTGACAGGAAAGTCGCTGACTTTACATTTAATCCTTTGCCAAACCCTCTCCACCCATTATTTTTCGGAAATTTTTCAAAAATGCTAAAATATTTTTAAATTATTAAAATATTATTACTATTTAAAGTCTTTTTTAAAATTATAAAAAATGTTTAAAAAATATTGTATAAGGCTATCCTAAAATATATTAAAAAAAAATTTTAAAAATATTTTGAATTCGATGTATATTGGAATATCTTAAAAATATTTTGAGTATACTTTAAAAATATTTAAATATACCGAAATTTTTTAAATATATCTTGAACATTCATTAATAATATTTTAAATATATACGAGGATTAGCTCGATAAAACTTAAATTTACAAAGATGAAAGCAAACTAAATTAAACGAAAAATAAATGACAAATTGGAAAGAGGATCCAAATTGAACAAAGAAAATCAGATCATCCACACTATACACCAGTCTATAGTGATTAAGCACTTTACAGATAATTAACCAAATGGATTGCAATAATATTTATGTTAAAGATGGATTCTGTGGTGCACCTGGTGTAAATTACACTTGGTGCTTTATGACCATTGGATCATCAATTTTTAATCTCAACCATTCATTATCAACGGATGAGATTAAAAATTTATAATCCAATGATTTTAAGGCACCGATGTAAATTATACTGGTGCACAATAGAATTACTTTTATGTTAATACTAAATACTTGAAAGTTATCAATCTCAACAGCAACACCACCCATAAGAATCGAACACTGATGCTATCTAAACCAATCTCTATCTCTTTCACCTGCTTAACACCGAACTTTCCCATGCTACCGAAACTCAAAAGCACGACGCTTCCATTTGGTTGCGAGTCGAGCCAACTCAGACAAGCATATCATTTTTCTGTGCATTAGTATCGAAATACTCGATTACACAATTGGATGGTGGTTCTCAGTCATCGGAGGGCTTCACGAGTTTTTGCATCCTTAACACTATCGTTCATCGATCACTCTTCTTTTCTGTCACTTTTTAAGCTTGAGGAATTGCAGCTGCCTACTATCTAATAAATGTGAAATTGAAAATATTTTTGGTAAGATTGAAAAAAGAAAATTTAGAATGTATTTATGAAATAGAAAGTTTAAAAGAGGTGCAAGTCAAATTTCCTCTAATTTTTTTTGAAATATTTGCAATATTTTCCATTAATATTAGAATCTTTAATTGCACCAATTACTGTCAATTTTCTCACTCATAAAAAATTACCTTATATATATATATATATATATATATTTTGTATATATCTATATTTATTTTTTGATAAATATTTCTATATGTTGTTCAAAATATTAAAAATATATAACAAGTATATGATATATATATTTATAGTATTGTGTAAATATTAGTATATATTTTGTATACTTTTATATTTTTATTTTTGACAAATATATCTATGTGTTGTCCAAATTATTAAATATATTTAAAAAAATATATATAACAAGTATACAATAAATTAAAAAAAATTATTCACAATATTTATATTACATATATCTTATTCATAAATTTTAAATATGTAGTTAAAATATATTCAAATTAGAGAATATATATAAAAGAAATCTAAAAATTAAGAGAAAAAATAAGATTTAAATTAATAGAGTTATACAAGCTATAAAACTATTATGTACTAGAAAAGAGCATAAAATATTTTTTAATTTAATAAAAGAGTTTAAAACTCCAAAATTTTAAATGGATGTTAAAATTTTTTTTTTCAAAAATAAAGAAATATAAGGTGTTGTTTCCTCAAATTTTTTTTCTGGGGATTAAGTCCAACTTGCGCATGATGGTCATAATTTAAGCCCATTTATATAAAATTTTATGAATTGTCCAATTAAGTTTCCCTTTTTTATCAATTTTGTAAGAAAATAGCCCTTTCAAAAAAAAAAAAAGAAAAAAATTCTTTAAACTCTAAAGAAATATTGTGTAATTTTTATAAAAATAAAATAAGAAAACATGTATTATATATATTTACTATGATTTCTTATTAAAATGAATATTTTAAAGTAGAATATGGAAAAAATTCAAAATGAAAATTTGAAGCAGAATTATTCAATTAATTGTCATTGATTATATACATTAATAAAACTGTACTTAAGTAAATAAAAAAAAAATTGTAGGATTCATGAATTTTACAAGTCCTTTTTCAAACATCATATAAGGAAATTATACCTTCATATCTAGGTTATAGTTTTTTTTTTTTTAAAGAATTAGATGTTTAATTGCAAATTAAATTTTCTAAATAGAAAGTTAGAAATTCAAGTTCCAAATTGTCCATTTTTATCCTGTTTTGGTTCATTTATGTGTTGAAGTGAAAAGCACACAAATTTCCACTTTTCTTCACAGCTTGCCCTTGGCGTACTGTTTTTCCAAACTAATAACTATACATATATGTCAATTCTTGACTAACGTCCACTCAAACAAACCATTAAAAAAAGAAGTAATTATTTGATCCGGTATGGTGGTATAATTTACATTTATAATTTTAGAACCATTATTTATGTCTGAAATTAAAAATTGATAATCTAATAGTTTTAAAATTATAGATATAAATTATATTAGATACACTATAGAAGCTATCTTTATTCGGAGGGAAAAGCAGTGAACTGAGTCTGATACAAGTCAATCACGTGTGCATTTAGCGATTTAGACTTCAAGGGTGTGCTGAATTTAGACTTAAAGGGTGTGCTGAACTCAACAAAGATTGATATTATTGTTTTTCTTTTTTGGAGAGGAAGTTGGGCATGGTTGCATTATATATATATATACATCTTAGTGGAAATGAATTAAAATCTGTAGATTTATATTAGTTTTTTCATACAACGGAAGCTGTTGTTTACTCCACTTTGGAGTTAACTTGTAAAATACAAAGCTTATAAAAACAAAATAATAAATAACATTCCAAGAAAAGCTGATTTTGCTGAGAAACAATTCAATATGATAGCTAAAAATTTTGGTCTTTACATGAAAATGCTGCAGTCTGAGGAAGGAACAAAATATCAAATAACAATAAACAGTGAAAGATTTGAAGTGTTTGAGTAAATTTTTCTTTTTCACTTACATTTTCTTGTCCCCTTTAGCAAGAATCCATAGTTTTTATGGTTTGTTTGAGTGGACGACAGTTGGCTAATATTAATAATATGGATAGTAACAACTCATGTATATTGAAATTTGATATAATTTATACTAAATATTTTAAACCATTAAATCGTGAATTTTTAATCACACTTATCTCATCTCTTTCCTTTTTACAATCATTCACCAAACCTATTCCCAATTTTGTATACCTTTTAACAAATTTTCTTAAAAAAATTCTTTGATTCATTCACAATTAATGTCTCTCTAATCTAAATTTATTGAGCCAATCTATCTTTATAATAAAACCAATGTTGGAAGGCACTGTAACAACTACAGTGTCTGTCCAATTTTGCCCCTTAATAAACCAAACTCAGTATTTTGGAGCATGTTTGCCGAGCTGCACATATTTGCAGCAAAACGACACTGTTTTATGTTCCTGAACACCGTTTTCGAAATATTTCTCCTCTCCAATGGTGCGACATCGTTTCGTTAGTGCTTGGGTGTCTTCTCCTTGAAGCCGTGTCATTCCCAATTCCCTCCGATTTCGGTCTTTTCCATTTCTTCTCTTCCATTTTCTCTCTTCAAATTTTTAACGATTTCTTCAAAAAAATTTTTTTTTAATTTTGTTGCTTTGTTGATCTTTTTATAGAATTAATTTCCCCTGCTTTGACATTTTCTTTCCAGCTTCTTTACATTTTTCTGCCGAAATGTGTTTTTTCTCAACCCTAGATGTTTTCCATTTCTTCTTGCCTAAGCTTTTTTTCGTGTGTTTTGTGGTTTCAATCTTTGATTCTCTATTTATTTATGCTGTAATGTAGTGTAATCATTGTAATTTTTGTGGGTTTGAGTCCTGCTGTGGAAATAAAGATGGATGGTTTGCATGTATAGAAGGGAGCTTTTTTCGTGTGTTTTGTAGTTTCAATCTTTGATTCTCTATTTATTTGTGCTGTAATGTGGTCTAATCATTGTAATTTTTGTGGGTTTGAGTCCTGTTGTGGAAATAACGAGGGATAGTTAGCATGTATAAAAGGGAGTTTTTTTCGTGTATTTTGTGGTTTCAAACGTTGATTCTCTGTTTGTTTGTGCTGCAATGTGGTATGATTATTGTAATTTTTGTAGGTTTGAGTCCTGCTATGGAAATAAAGAGGGATGGTTTGCATAAATAAAAGGGGAAAGATTTGTTCTTACAAGTGGATTTGGAGTGAAGGAAATCTAAAAAGGAAATGCTGGAAGTGCAAATTAATCTGTTGTTGAAGAGGGTATGTTTTTTTTAACTCCAGTGTAATTGAGTGTATCTATTATAAATTCCTTCTATACTGTAGGCATTATAAAATTTTTCTGTAGTGTTTTTTGGATTTGTTATGTTGTGATGTATTGCAAACATTCTGGAATTTGTTGTAAATAGTAATATTACCGTGTGATAGTGTTAAATTTTTGTCTTTTTTCAAGTTTTCTATCTGTATTTGCATCTACCACTTGGTTAAGCATGAGATTTGCTGTCACTATTTGGGTTAATTTGAGAATTGTGCTTCAACTTGCTGGATTGTTTTGGTTGCTCAATCTGATCTGGGTTGCACAGACACGGCAGACAAGGTAAGTGTCAGCATGTCGGACACATGGAGACGCGACAGATATGCCTCGGATACATATCAGACACGCCACCTGGCGTGTCATTGACTGAAAAGGAGATCAAAGCACTGAACACGGCTGGGACATGCAAGGGATACAGATTTAGATATGACTTCAGTTTTCCGGTAGGGAGACTTCACTGTGATGAAAAGGAGAACTGGCGACAAGCTGAGTGATGGAGGGAGAATGGTGAGCAAGTTTTAGGTTTTGTAGGTAAAAGATAAATGTGACTGTTTAAAGTCATAATTTACAATTTTGTCATGACAAATATATTCTTTAATTTATTGAAGTGGCATATTACAAATTTATTCTTTAATTTATTAATATTTTACTTCTCATGCCATAGTTGATATATTAATATCTATATTAAAAAAGTTAGCTTAATATTTTAATAATAATTTTATAAATGAAATTAATATCAGTATTATTATTATATAAAATTAGACATTTAATTAGCTTAATTTTATTTATTTTTTAATTATATTTTATTATGCCGTGTTCTAATTTTTTAGAATTTACTGTATATCCGTTTTCTGTCGTATCGTATCCTCGTAATTGTATCCGCATCCGTGTTTCTTAGGATCTGACAGTAAATATTAGCTATTAAAATTTAGATTTTTGGTATACATAAACTGATCAATCGGTTTATATTTCACAGATAAATTTCTAGCAAGTTCTTTTTTGTTTTTTTTTTTTTTTAACATTCTAGGAGCCTAATTTCGTAGGTTTTGATAACTTTGAATTTTCATTTAGTTAAATGAAAGTGAATTCTGCTTAGTTGATAGATTTGTTCAAATATATTTTTTCCGGATAATTACGGTTTTTAATTGGGCCTATTTTTAAGGCTATAATGAAAGTGAATTCTGCTTAATTACGGATAATTACAGATGGCGATACATGTTCCACTTGCGTCTATTTGTTTTGAATCATATAGGTATGTCTGCACCGACATTCGAAATAAATTCGTATTCTCCTGCAAAGTCTATTACTCACATGAGAACAATGAGGGTAATAGATATTTGACTTTTACTGCGGGTCTAAGCACAGATGACTACAATGAGGCTAAGAATGCAACAATTATAGGAGCGCAATTGATCATCGGAAAACCTTTTACCAGTTTGATATTTTAGATTATAATTATAGGGACATACTTATTTGTAAACACTTAATGAATAATGAAATTAATGCTCTTCGAGGTGCTTATGAACGTCTAGCTGGAGATTACGTGCCGTTTACTAGGAAATATGCAAAGTTATCAAAGGCCACGCGAAAAATGAAGAATATATTTCGGACCGTTCTGCGCATGAACTTGGTGTATACCTGTGTTTTTTGTTTTTTTGAGTGGTTAGAGTATTGAGTTTCAGTTGTAATTTTTTTTTATGTAATATAAGGGGTAATAGTTTAGATGGTGCCAGTGTTTTATACAGTTTATTTAAGGGTTTTTTTTTTATGTAATATAATGTTTGTGTAAATATATGTCGATTAGAATAAAGTGTGTTTTAAAGTATTCTATTTGGCATGTTCAATTTTTTTTTTTTTACAATTTATTTTTTGCATAGATGTATTTTTTATTTTAAAATTCTCTTGAGTTTAAAATGGAAAAAAAAAATTGATCTATTGATTTTGTCAAAAAATTAAAACCATTTCTTTATTTCTTGCTATATTATTTCGTACAAAAATATTTCCTAATCTTTTTTATTTTGTTCTAAAAAAATAATTTATTGATTGTATTAAAAATCACTATATATATATATATATATATTTACCCTCATAGAGGCTGACGCAAGAATTATAATGAGTGGTGGCTGATAATAAAACTATAATATACGAAAATAAGAAAATAATAATAATTTAGATAAAATTATATTAAATTATCATATAAAAAACTAAATTAAATATATATATAAAGCAATTCCTAATAAAAATAATGTTTGAAGAATTGAAATTATATAACAGATAAAAAATAAAAAAAATTATTTGATATATGATTTTATATTTTTAGGTCATCACTTAAGTAGAAAGAATAAAAAAAAACTAATTAAGATAGAAAGTGATAAAAAAAAAAAACAAATGAAATAAAGCAATTTTGAAGTGAATTTTTTGATTCTAAAGAAGAAAAAATGGAGTGATTATTTACTAGGAGTTAAATTTTTAGGACAAGTAAAAAAAGGAATAAATAGAGACTTGATAAAAGTAATATTTGAAAAAAGAGTTCTTTTACTTTTATTATGAGAATTAATTAAAAAAACAAACCATTAAATATTAAAAATTTTATAAAATAAATAAGTAAAATTTTAATGAATTCCTTTAACCCATATTTACAAGCCTATGATAAAGAAAATGTAGAAGATGTATAACATTAATTTAGTCTAAATTTCTAATAAACATACTAAGTATATTATAGATAAAATAATTTTTGAAAATAGCAGTGGGGGCTTGAGCCCCTCTCACCCCCATCTAATCGAGTCATTTAGTTAGAGGGTTTGAATTTAAGCCTATATATGGAATATTTTTAATAATTAAAAGAGATGGTTTTACCCCTTAATCAGTTTATTGGAATGATTAAAGACCTAATTCAGTTTAAAATAAAAATGAAAGATCCGAAATTAATAGATAGAATCCGATTGAAGATGTGAGCAATACATATTCTAATTAGTTAAACTTTGACATTCATCTCTTCCTTCAAAAATAGAAACTATGTATCAAAATTCCCACATCTCTGATTGATTATGATTATGCAGCAGGAGCACAGTCGTTGTCGTCGTCGTCATTTTCCATAGCTGCTGCCGGAGCATAATCATAATCTTTGTCGTCATCGTCGCCGTCACCTTCAACGCATGGTGCCGGTGCATAATAATAGCATGCACCAGCATCCACATGATTATTGCACAAAGAGGCAATGGATTTGGATAAGAGAGACATTGGCACTGAAAGAATTTTGAAGGAAATTGGTTAGAAGGTATAGAAAGGAGTGGTGATGGTAAAGGGGAAAGAGATGAAATGGGTTATATAGAGGGAGCGACGTTGGTGCACTGAGTTTGTCACGAGTCAAGCGCGTGCGCATTTGTGGTTTTAAACTTGAAGGGTGTGCTGACCTCATGCTAGCTGAAGTGGAATATTACATTTGAAACTAGTATTTTATATCAGGCTTCTTAACGACACATCACCCGACACATCATATCAAATCTGGTAAAAAACAATTTTTTTCCACCAGAAAAAGTCAAGATTAGTCATTAATAAAAGAGTAAATTTCATAAAATATTTATAAACTTTGGCTTTTTTATTAAAATAATAATTTTTTTTATTTTTTACTTTTAAATATATATATTTAATTTTATATCAAATGTAGATTTAGAAGAAATTTAATTTAATTTGATAGTAAAATAATATTTCGAACCTAATTTTTTTTAGTTGGCATTGCTAAAATATATTAATATGTATATATTATTTATTTTTTAAAATTAATATGACAGTTTTTTTTAAATAGTGTGATAATAATTAAAAAATTTCATAAATCTGTACAGAATTGGATATTATATAGCTTTAAATTTACACAGATATAAATATATTTACTTAAAACTAGTTGTATATAAGCTAGATCCATACAAATATAACTGGATTAATACAGATGTATTTCCAGTATGAGAGTATCTATATAACTGGATAAAAAAATAGATTTAAAATGTCATGTCACTGTTAAATAAACTAAATTTTTTCTGCAACTACATTTAATATGAAATTGAATGTATTTATATTTAATGGTTAAAAAATATAATTATTTTGACATAAAAGTGAAAGTTATAAGTTTTTTTTAATGCAAATTGCCCTTAATAAAAAGTATTCCTTCAATTATGGAGATGCCATAAAATATTAAAAGTCATTTTTTTAATTACAATTCTTAAAATATTTTTAAAATTTGAAAGAAAATATTCTCTTAATAAATTCATCAAAAACAAATTTAAACTGAAAAGAGTACTATAAATATTTACTCATATATTTTTCACTACATATTTTTAATGTAAAAAAAATATGTATCTCTTTTTTTTATAAAGTATTAATTTTTATTTTATAAGTGAAAATATATATATTTTTATATTAAAAATATATATTGAGAAGTGTACTAAGAAAATTTTACTAGCATTTTTCTTAAACTGAATAGTTATGACAAATAAAAAGCTCATCATTTAATTATTGGCAGTGCAGAGCCCTATGGCGGACAGGCAGAGTAAAATAAAATAAATTTGAATGATTATAACTAATCTTACAAGAATTTCTAAATTTTGTGATAAAATTTTTAACTGTAAATATAATTTAGTCACTAAAATTTTTTTTTTTTTTATCTCATGGATATTTACTTAATCGACAAAATTTAATAAATCGTGGTAAATAATACTTCTTTTCTGAGAAATATTTTGTTGCCGTATCAGGTTGACAAAATATTACTGTTGCAATAACTGTTATAATTAGTGACACATATTTGCATGGCCCTCTCCAAAAAAAAAAAAATCATATATATATATATATATATATATATTTTACTTCTCAAATCCTATATAAAATCTCTTATTATCCCTCCAATCAAATGATTATATCTTCTTTCCTGCATATTTATAACCAGTAATGTGCCTGATGTGCACTCATTGTAACGAAAAGTATTAACACCAGTGATGAACAAGTACTTCGTCACTAAATGCTAATTATTTAGAACAATTACAGGCACAAATTGTCACAATTGATATATCTAATTTGACAAAATAGAGACTTATTATCACCAATAGATTCCTCATAATATGCCTAAATTCTTGTACTGTTAAAGTAATCAAATCTTTTTGTCAAAAAGAAAAAAAGTAATTAAATCTTAGTTGAATTATCAAAAAACATAATAGAGTTAATTAACATTCTTCCCACTTTATAAATTTTCCCTTTTAGTAAATCTTTGTTTGGTTTATGTTTAAATTTTTCATTATTACCCTTCAGCAAATTTCTTTATCTTCTTTTTTTTTTTTTTGTCAATAATACAAGTTCTATTCTGTGAAAATTCTGTCGTAGCATGTACTGTTGTATACGACAGCTTCATCCTTCCATGAGGAATTTTTTTTTTTTATTTAGAAAAACAAGCTGTATTTCTTTTCTTTTTTTTGGTTTTTTAATCTAATATTGAAATTAGTCCAACTAATCTAGAGAATGTTAGGTATGACTCTAGATGACAGTAAAATTTCACTCAAGAGTGTTGGGAAATACAGTAGAATATTGTTAATCCGGTATAAGGTCGATAGCATAAGGAAGAACACAATGAGGTAATTTGAGACTTATGTTTCACACAATGTTCTTAAAATAAATTCGCTTCTACCACATGTATTTAGGATCAAATGTCGATTGTCTCCTAAGATACATTAGATAACGAGTAAAAGTTGAATACCACAACACACACTCACAACGAATTGAATTTATTTCACTCTATCAGGTAAAAAGGAAAGGAAAGAAGAGAATATCCAAAGTTATATCTCAATATGAAAATATTCATCTATTTATACTAGAGGGAGAAGAGAGAAATGATAATTGTGATTTATTTCCGATTCATGAACCATATTTAATTAGTTCATTATATTCCAATTGATGAATCATATTTAATTAGTTCACATATATACCTAATGAATCTAATTCAATCATGTATATACTTAATGAAATTAATTAAATATTCATGAATTTAGATAATTCATTTATGAATCAATGGAAGTTCAAGAGTCACATTCTGGAAATATCCCTATAGCGTAATGCCCTTATAGCATAAGCAATGACTTTCAATGTTCAGGCAATTTCCCTTTGTTATCTCCCTTAATACGAAACTTACTTTAAATTTCAATTTCTTATTCACATTTACCATTTTGAGCATATAAATAAAATATATCTGGATACCATCCGAATTTTTCTTTTAAAACGGTTCATAAACCACAATTTTCCAATAAAAGAGTTATAAAATAATTGTATACTCAGTGTTTAAACTAAAAACAGCTGGTATAAGTGAAAGAGTCTCATTTTGGTTTTTTAATTTGATATCATAATTAGTTCAGCTAATTTAAAGTATGCTGGGTAGGATCCACTAAGAGCGGAAAAACATTCTCTCAAGAGTTTTAAAATAGTTATATATCTAAGTCTCAAATTTGAGATGTTTGGTTAAACTGAAAAAGTTTCGTGTCAATTCATTTACATACTCTTAAGAAAAATACGAGCGGTATTTCAAAAGTGAAAATTTTTGTGTAAAAAGTTTTTAAATTATTGGTTATAAGATTTTGAAGGGAAAATAGACGAACATATCCGATTAAAAAACTTTCAAAAATTAGATAAACAATTGTCACAAAATAAAACAATAGATGTTCAATTAACAATTTGATCAAACTTTACCCAATGAATTAAACCATTAATTTGAATCCAAATTTATATAGGTAGAGGCTTTCGTATAGCCCTAATTTAAGCCCCCAACAAAAAAGTTGAACAGAATCCTTGGGCAAGAAAAGAAAAAACAAGATTGAATTTCAGCTTCACACATAAGAGATTTCATTCAGTATACGAAATTGTAGATTGAGTTTCATTTTCTACTCACAATTTGCTCTGCAGCCATGGAAATACCTTTCACATTTCCTTAGAACTGACTTCATAATATCCAGCAAATTATAGAAAAACCTCTCCACATGCTAAATGCTTGTGTCTTCAGGGCTCATAGTCATGCAACAAACTTAATTAAGCTTGCACAATTGGAAAATGGAAATTTCAAAAACATGAACCTGTATTAACTGATGAAAAGATTTATTGAAGAAAGGTTTGATGAATATATATTTATGTAAAACAACCTGCATGTTCTTGCCTGTCTTGGCTATGGCACTGATCATGAGATTAGTGAGATTCTCCTATAAACAATTTGATTTTAAAAACAACTTATTAAATAATTGCCTGTATATATCATGATGTGATCAAGTCGATCATAATTTTAGTTATTAACTACAATTAAATGAAATTGTTGATTAATGTTTAATCAATTATAAATTGCAAGACACTTGAGGCCTATCACAAGTGGCAAGAACATTTGCTCTTGGAAAGATGAAGTTTTGAGTTCAACTCATCTCCTACGCATTAGGTATAATTTCGCCTTCACGACGAGTGCAATGAGATGACTACTCCCTGTCATATAGCTCATGACCCTTTGGGCTATTTAAATGTATTTATGAGGTGTTCATTCTCTCTAGTACTAGAAAAAATTATAAACTTCTAGATGCTTGGGAGAATTGCTCAATTAATTATTACATTTTCAACCTTTTTTTCTCCTTAACTACAGTCCAATTAAGCATAAAATAATGGTTATAACGCAACATAACATTCCCTTAATATATATATATATATATATATATATATAATTCAGAAACAATAGTACATAAATATATAGTATATTTGGGTGAATTACACTGATAGTATTCCAACTATTTAATTCGTCACTACTTAGCACATAAAGTATTACTTGTAAGAGAAAATTCATTAAACTTTAATTTTATAATATAAAAGTACCTGATATCTAAATTTGTTACACCATTTAACGAAATACTGATGTGGAATTAGTAAAAAAATTTCTCGTATAAATGTCACGTGTAAAAAATAGATTCCACAAAAAAGTGAATTTTTTGTGGGACCCATTTTGTACACGTAATATTTACATGTGAAATTTTTTGCTGATATGAAAAGTAAATAATTTAACAAATTTTAACGACATGTACTTTTATATTACAAAATTAAGGTTTAAGGAGTTTTATTACAAATAATAGTTTAGTGACTGAATTGTTATAAGTTAGATAGTTAGAATAATGTAGGTGTAATTCATCTTTTTTTTTTATTCACCCATTATATTTTAACAGTAATATTTAATTATTTATCTTCCACACTTCCACACTTTACATAAGCATGATTCTGATCATATATATTCAAGCAGCTGGAGCACAATCTTTGTCGTCGTCGTGGTTACCATCACCTTCATTGAATGAGGCTGATGCATGATAATTTTCATTAGTATCAGCATTTTCATGTTGATCATCCAAGCAAATGTTGCAGCAGAAGGCAATAGCTTTGGAGACGGGAGACATTTTCAATGTTTTTGATATTATAGAAGCAAAATGATGGAAGAAATGTTGTAATTTGAAAAAATTAGGAAGAAATGCGGAAGGTATGTAGAGTAGAGGGTTGACACAAGTCAACCACGTTGAGGAACGTGGTCTAGGGTTTCAAGCATGTGTGCATCACTCTGCTAGGGTTTCAGATGACTGGTCAGCAGACACGTCAGCGTGACCATTCTGCGATTGGCCTTTGATCAGCAGGACAAGTTAAGCATCTCCAGCAATTGAGAGGGGGGTTGGGTCCATCAAATAAAAGTGGTAGATTTTGGGTAAGAGTGGTGATGGGCATGTGAAAATTAAGTGAGTGGATGCCTTTAGCTAGTTTACAAAGAGGGACTTATCATTCTCTGAAAATGGGCATATATTTATATATATACAAAGCAATTTGCCAATTGGTCATATATTCAGGATTGCAAGTTGGGAAGAATAAAGAGTAAGAAATTTAGGTCAAGAGTAGGGATAGTAATTAGACCTATATTTGCAGTGCTGTGTCCCGATCCATCCTGAATGGAGCAAATTTTTTTATTATTTTTGTGTTCTGCCTTGTTCTCGAATTTTTTTTACCGGGAAAGAGGTAGAAATCATGTATATGTGCTCTGCCCCGATAAATTTTATATATATATATATAGTAATTTTAAAAAAATACTAAAATAAAAATATGATATTTATTTAAAGTAAAAATATTTTTTATTTAAAAAATATATAATTAACTCATTAGTTAAAATAAAAATATATTTTTAATTTGAAAATAAAATAGAAAATTTAATAAATTTGGAGATTGGGTTGAGATCGGAAATCTCCGTCCCTATCAAAGTCAAGGATGAAGACCTACAAAATTTCGTCGGTGGGGAATGGGGTATATTTTTGGGGTCGGGGACATGAACGTATAACTCCGCCCCAAATCTACCCAGTTGTCATTCCTAGTCAAAAAGTGTAAAAATAGACTTTCAATATTTTTTACGAGAAATAAATCTTAAAAAATGATATAATTTTATTTATTATTACATAAATTTTAAAAAATAAAGAAGGCAAGTGAATATTACTCTATCATTTATATTTATATAAACAAAGTAATTATTTGACAATCAAGAAAGTTAATATATTCAAGATCATAAATTTCTATATATATATATATCTATCTATCTGTGTGTGTGGCACGTACACATATATACCTTCAGTATTAGCAATTTCAATTTACTGAAATTAGTTCTAAACAACACGGATCTAGAATTTATTTTTATTAGGAACAAATTTAATATTATATAAAAACAATCGATATGTAGAAAAAAAAATACAAATTACTTTATAATAAATTACATTAATAAGTAAGATATAAATTTCAAACATAAAAAATACTTTATAATTTTTAGGAAAAATTACTATTTATCTCTATAGTTTGATATAATACACTAGTATTTCATTAGATTTGAAAAATATAAAATTTGCTCTCTATAATTTGACATAATACACTAGTACCTCCTGATATTTGAAAATTATATTATTTACCCTATAAAGTTTTGACATATTACACTAGTATTCATGTACAAGTTTGATTTACTTGACTAACACTCTTCTGAGCAAAAAAGAATATTATTTTTTACTAGTATATTATATTTTTTAAAAAATATTAGGAGAGTACTAGCGCATTATGTCAAACTACAAAGATAAATCGTATATTTTTCAAACATTAGAAGATACTAGTGTATTATATCAAACTAAAAAGAGTAAATAATAATTTTTTCTAAATTTTATAGTAAAAAATAGAGGTGTAAATGAACAATTATTAGTGAGCTATTTGAGTTCAACTTGCAAAATATTTGAATTTAATTTCGAGTTACACTAGTACAAAAAGTATTATTGAATAATATTTTTGTGATTGTTAAAAAAACAATAGTAACAAAAAGAGCATATATGTATGGCTTCAAAACGACAAGTGCAAATAATTAAGTAGATGTGTCTGTCGTTCAAAACGACATGCACAAATGATTAACGACAAGTGCAAAAAATTAAAAGTGTTAGTCGTTTTAAACGGCAGGCGCAAATAAGTTTCTTAAACCGCAAAAGATTTGTCTTTAAAACCACCACCAGCAAATTCACATTTCATCTTCTTTAAATATTTCAAACCCTCTTAATTACTGCAATACTCTAGCGCTTCATGAGCAAGTGAAAGAGTTTTTTTCTCTTGTTTGAGCCATCCCGTCGGTTGCATTTTGGGGTTTCTTCTTCTCCATTATCTTCTTCATCTTCTTCTTTTTTTTCTAGTTGCACGGATTGAGGTATGTTTGGTTGTTTAAATTTTATTTTTTTAAGTCTTTATGACCAAAATGAACAATGTATGCCTCCATTGTTTAAATGTTTATTTGTTTGTTAGGTTTTGCTCCATTATTTAAATGTATGTTTGGTTGTTTAAATTTTTTTTTTTACAACACAACTCAAACACAAATGTCGTTGAAATAAACCAATTAATTATATAATTTACAGGCATATATAAAAGGTTTTTCATATATTAATAGATATATAAAGATTTCGAAATCCAAATATTTTTTTCGTCTTTGACTGTGTCCCACTGTCCTTTTTTTCTGACTGCGTAATATTTCCATTATAAATATATAATATGACACTGTGAAATTCATGTATATATTTATAAATAAAATTAGTGTTTCAAAAAATATTAATAATGTATTATTGTATAAAACAACTAACTATTTTATATAGTCTTATTATATAAATACAATTTTAATTTAAAATTATTGTTTTGATATAATAATAATAATAATAATAATAATAATAATAATAATAAAAAAAAAAATGATTGGCTCATTTTATGCCCTTAAGGAAAGAGAAAAATTGATAGTTATTTCTCCAATTCTTAATATAGTTCATTGTCTTCTAATCAAACACGCCCAAATTGTTCCATTGTCTCTTTGGTCGAATTTTAATTTGTAAAATGATGAATTTATCAAGTTATCATGTTTAATGAATTTAATTTTTTTTTTAATTACATGAACTAACATTATGATGAATTATATTTGATATATAAAAAAGATAAAAAATTTGGAAGTAAAATTTTTTTGATAATATATGCTATTTTAATTTTTTATTGAACTTGTTTTTTCTCAATCAAACCCAATTAAATTAAAGTTTAATTTTGTGTTTTATAAACAAAATAATTAATTGATTCTTCATATTAATTGATTGTTATTTTGTACTTTATTTTGCAGTATCGTTAGTTTAGTTGTCTACTATATCATATCGCTGCAATTCTCATACGCTAACTAATCTCATTCCAGGTCAGTTTTTGTCATATTTATTCATAATATTTCTTCTTTTATTTAGTATAGGGTCTAAACAATTATTATATAGAAAGTGTCAATTAAATACATATAAAGTGATCGTTAGTTACTTTTACACTTGATTAAAATGTATAAAAATTATACAAAAAAGTTATTATTTATAATGACATGAGTTTCAAGTTTAAATAAGTATTTTGTTTTTTGTCATTCTAAAACTTGTATTGATTAAAAAAACTTTTATTGAGACTAGATACCCGTTCAAAATTTACTCATTAGGAGTAAGTTTTGAATTGTCTCCATTTTGGGATTGTTCTTAAACATTAAATCTCATTTAGGATGTGGATATATAAATAGTTTTTAATTCCAAAAAAAATCTCGGTGCATTTTTCCATTGTTCTCTGGGTATATATGTTGATGGATCGTTCTATTTACATTGTGTACTTGGAGAATTTGGGGAAAATGTTGCTGAAATTTTTTATTTGGATTAAATACTATTATGTGTTCAATAATGAGATTTGACGTTTAAGGATGAGTTAGGTTGAAGCGATAAGGACCTAAAAACCAATGTTTAATTACCATGATTATAAGCAATGGGTTTCTATTTTTTTTTTTTTTTGTGTGGGTAGATATGGAACGAAATTGGATGTACGGTAGACGTAATACAGTTAAATTTTTGAATGAAGTGGATGAATTCATTAGAAATGCGATGAAAAATCAAACGAGGGAGAGAGAAGGAATGATTGCATGTCCTTGTGTTGATTGTATGAATATGAGAAAATTTTATGATGTTTAGATTGTCAGAACACATATAATAAGGTGTGATTTTACCCAAGGGCACAAACGATAGATATGGCATGGTGAGAGTATAGTTCCCGGGATAAGTTATAATAATAATGAATTTGAAAATCAGGGAGAAAATTACTTTGATGATCAAATGAATGATTTGGAGAATGATTAAGTAGACATGATGATACATGATACAGAGTATTTCGTCAAAAGGCTAGAAGACCTTGAAAAATTGTGTTATGATGGCAAGAGGCTTTTGTATCCTGGTTGCACTAAATTCACAAAGTTGTCAGCCTTGTTGAAATTATCTAACATAAAAGCTAAAAATGGATGGAGTAATAAAAGTTTCAATATGTTATTAGAACTTTTACAAGAGATGTTTCCATAGGGAAATGAGCTTCCAATGTCAACTTACGAGACTAAGAAAATGTTGTGTCCTATTGTATAAAATAAAAAAAGATACATGTATGTCCCAATGACTATATATTGTATCAAAATAAGTATAAGGACTTGCATGAGTATCCTAAGTGTAGTGTGTCATGCTACAAGTATAGTAAAGTATCTTCTGAGGATAAGAAAGGGCCTCCAGCTAAAGTATTATGATATTTACCAATAATACCAAGATTCAAATGCCTATTTGCAAACACTAAAGTGCAAACAACTTGAGGTGGCATGCAGAAGGTAAGAAACGTGATGGCAAACTCAGACATCCTGCAGATTCTCTGCAGTGGAAAACAATTGATTGTACATTCCCAAAATTTGGTGGTGAAATAAGGAATCTAAGGCTCAAACTATACACAGATGGAATAAATCCCTATGGCACACTAAGCAGCTAGCATAGCACATGGCCAGTTCTCCTTGTGGTTTACAATCTGCCTCTTTGGTTGACTATAAAGTGTAAGTATATAATGTTATCAATTTTGATATCAATGCATAAACAATGAGGAAATGATATTGATGTTTACCTTTCACTACTCATTGATGACTTAAAATTGTTGTGGGATGAAGGTGTATAGGTGTATTATGCATATACCGAAAACATATTTACCTTACATGCCATGATATTTTACATGATAAATGATTTTCTGGCTTACAGTAACTTGTTTGGGTATACCGTAAAAGGTACAAAAGTATGTCCTATTTGTGAAGGCAACAATGCTTAAATTATTGCTAGAAAAATGTTTATATTAGTCACCCGATATTTCTGCCTCCTAACCACCCTTATCATAAGAAAAAGAAGCCTTTCAATATATAAACCGAGATGCAAATAGTTCGAATGTCGTTAATGGAAAAGCAAGTATATGAACAGGTTAGAGATATGGAAAATGTATTTGATAAACCTTATCAACCTGTTAACAATGGCTCTTTAAAGAAAAAATCTATATTTTGGGATCTTCCATCTTGTGAACATTTGCTAGTTCGACATTGTATTGATGTTATACATGTGGAGAAAAATATTTGTGATTCTGTAATAGGGACACTGTTAAACATACTAGAAAAAACAAAAGATGGTGTAAAAGTTAGAAAGGACAAGTTAGAAATGGGCGTACGGATGGAGTTAGCACCGCAAGATACAGGAAAGCAGACATATCTTCTCCCAGCCTATTATACGCTTTCTAGAAAAGAAAAAACAAGCTTTTGTGAGTGTCTTTATAGTGTTAAGTTTCCACATGGATATTCATCGAGTATGAAAAGCCTTATTTCGATGAAAGAATTGAAGTTGGTAGGTATGAAATCTCACGATTGTTATGTTTTGATGCAACAATTCTTGTCGGTTGCAATTCGAGGCATTTTACCAAAACATGTGAGGAATGTTATTACAAGACTTTGTTTTTTTTTTCAATGCAATTTATTCTAAGGTGGTTGATCCTAAAACGTTAGATAAGCTGCAAGCTAATATTGTTGTTACTCTATGTCGGTTTGAAATGTATTTTCTACCTTCGTTTTTTTACATAATGGTGCATTTGGTTGTTCATCTTGTGAGAGATTAAATTATATGGTTAGGTGTATTAGCGATATATGTATCCTTTTAAGAGATTCATAGGTATCTTAAAAGGATATGTTAGGAACTGGTATCGACCTAAAGGTAGTATTATTGAAGGTTACTCAGTTGAGGAGGGTATCGAATTTTGCACTAACTACTTATCAGACATTGAACCTATTGAAATTCCTAAATCTCATCATGAAGGAAGGCTAAGAGGTAAAGGAACAATTTAATTTAAAATAGTTTTATCTGATGCTTAAATGCGTGATAAAGCACACCTCATTGTGTTACACCATCTTATTGAGGTGCATCCATACTTAGAAGAGCATATGACTATTTTAAGGCATCTGAATCCTAATAAAGGTGAGATATGGTTAATAAATGAACACAATCATTCTTTTATTGGATGGTTCAATGATCGAGTAATGCGCCAATTGTTAGAAGAGCCAGATGAAGTAACTGATACCATAAAATGGTTAGCATATGGCCCTGGGATGTGCATATAGTCTTATGAAGGATATTACATCAATGAATATACATTCTATACTAAGCGTCAAGATGACAAAAGCATAATACAGAATAATGGAGTTGCTTTGATAGCTTCATCAAGAGAATTTGCTAGTTCTAAAGACAATAATCCAATTGATGCTACATTGTCATATTATGGAGTAATTGAAGACATTTGGGAGCTGGACTTTAAGAAATTTAGTGTTCCTCTCTTCCGATATAAATGGATTGAAAACTGACGCGGTGTACGAGCAGATGAGCTAGGATTCACACTAATTGATTTTAGTCGGTTGGGTTATGAAGTTGATCCTTTCATTCTCACTTCACAGGCCAAACAAATATTTTACATTGTTGACCTAGAGGATAGCAAATGTCTATTGTTTTTCAAGGTAAGAGACGTATTATTGATATTGGTAATGTGATAGATGAGGAAGAGTATGATCAGTTTGATGAGACTCATTAGTTTTCCATTGGGCTATCTATAGCAGTAGGTGAAGAGATTTTAGATATAAATTATATGCGTGCTGATCATACTGAAGGCTTATAGACTGAAAATTGTCAATAATTCATCTAAATATCTCCATGGTATGTTTTTTTTTTTTTTTTTAGTATGATCAATGTGGTTTATAATAATAATTAACTACTACTTGTTATATTCTTCTTATTTCTTATGAAAATAAAATGATTTTATATTAGATTATACTAAAAGGTTTTTTTATGTTTCTTATGTTACAGGACATCATGTCTTCACAACCATGACACTCTCAGTAGCAGAGTAAGAAGAAGACTAGGGGAGTTACAACATGTAAAAAATTGCAGAAGACTGTGAACGAACATAATACTATAGAGTTCGATGATCAGGGAACTTCCGTACGACCAAATGCCTCGTCATTTAGTTCCAATATTGGGGTGGTAGCACATACCCAAGTAAAGATCACTATCAAAGGCTGGAATCATGTTGATAAGGGTTTTAAGGTTAGTTAATACCCTTAATTTCTATAATACATTATTTAAAAAAATTGGTGGGTAAAATTCCGTAAAATCCGAGACTTGATGAGAAATTTACAAAAATACCACTGACTATAAATATGGTGTCAGCCCTCTCTCTCTTCTTTTCTTTTTCTCTCTTCCTTCCACCACCATCTCCATTTTCGATCACCACCCAAACGACTTCCGATCGACGTAAAATTTGGGGTACAAGTAGATTTTAACCTCCCCAACATTTTGTGATTCAGATTTTTAGAAATCCAGCCATATTTGCCAAAAATGATGGGATAATTTTTGGACACTAGGCTGCCCCTACCAATTCTCCACCTTTGTGGCCTCTTTTCACCATTCTAACATTGAAAATGAGTTCAAGAGGTCCAAAAATCTTAGATTAGACCTTTGGAGCTCCAGGCATCGTTGTTCGAGGCTTGATCGGAGTTTAGGCTTTCTCGCTGGAGCCACCGGAAATTTTGTAGATATAGGCATTTCCAATCACTTCCAAGACACAAGACTTACACTTTTGGACTCCCCACATCCTAAGGAAGCTATTGGTACCCTTTGATTGTTATTCTGTTGCTATTAAAAAATTTCCGATCACCAGAGTCCAACAACCACTGATTGGACTTTTTGGGCACAATCTCTGGCTTGTTAAATCGAGTCATCCTGTACCAACCCTACTTTCATGCCACTTTTAGATAGTGAGATATGATTTTATTTGTGAAATTTAAGTATATTATTTAATTAATATGATAAATTTATTTTATTGAGTAATTTGATGGATTACATGATTATGAGAATTATTAAAGAATATATTTAGATATTATAATAGAATTATGATGTGTTTATTAATAAAGTTGAATTATGGTGAGTTGATTATGTATGTTGATTAGGTATATAATAAATTGGAGATCCAGATTGTAATTGACTGTGTTGAGATGATGATGACATATTTTATAGGATTATAACCCATAAGTGGTGGGTTGTCAAGTTTTTAAATGAGGTGCTGCCAAATTTTCAGTAGAAATTACGTTAAAAGTTTGAATAAAGGTTTCTACAAGGAAATTTTAGAAGAGTCTAGGCTTAGAATTTATTCTTGATATTATATTGATATTCCTTATATTTTTATAGATTCTCTAGAGGCACACCAACTGCTCTAGAGTCATGAAAGTAGCCAATTGAGGAAATCTACAGATCTATGAGTTAATATCATACGATTTTATAACATGCTATCTCTCTTCCCTACATTTTCTCTAGCATGCTAATTAATATTAAATATTATTATTATTATTATTATTATTATTATTATTATTATTATTATTATATGCTTGAATGTGATTTGTTGAAGATGTGATTGGGCGATATTGTCATATAATTGTTAGGATGAGAACTATAGCAGAATGTGCCACCTGATGGGTTACATCAGAACCGTGTATATACCGGTAACGATTTTATGATTATGAATTGATTGATAAGATACCCTGGTCGAGTTCGTCTCTCAGGGAATGGAATATATATATATATGGATGTTGAGGGTGATAACCCTTGTTGAGTTCGTCTCTCAGGGCATCAACACCATTTGGATAAGTGAACAAATGGAGAGAAGAACTCTGGTCGAGTTTGTTCTCAGGACGCCAGTCCTTTGGAATTAAGAGAGTCACTGGCTAGTGGAATTGAGGTTTAGGATTCTACTTGAGTTACTCACCTAATTGTTTGGTGATTGATTCCTCATGATGCATGAACTCATTGCATGTATATATAGTATTAGTATAATATTATGTGACTATGTGTTATAAAGTTATATGATATTGATTCACTCAGTAGAGGCTGACTCCTCTCATTTATTTTTTTTCTCAGGTAGTAGCGATCCTCTTAATATTGTTTTGGACTATCCCGCATCTTTTTCACTCCGCAAGGGCTTGATGTAATATTTTTTTAAAATTATTTCTCTTATTGTATTGTATATTCTAAATTCTACGGTACTTTATATAAGAATGTTAGACTATATATTATATAGAAATATGTCGAATGAGTATACATTCTCCCTTGGTGATGTTATGGTTATAAGTATACATTTAGTAGGGTTTATATTATGCGATGGAATATTAGATTGAAATTATATTAATGCACGATTGAGATACGAGATATATTTATGTTTAGGCTTGCTACGGGTTTTGGTGGCCATAAGCCTACCCATTCCCTAGCGCCAGTCATAATCCTCAGTTTGGATCGTGACAAAATGCATATAATGTCTGTGAAAATAATAAATCTTAATTTTTTTGTGTGCAGATGCGGTTCAATATTGAGTATACCATAGATAATAAGACTTATGTATTGAGAAGTGTAGAGAAGAAATGAAAGGATTTCAAATATTGATTGGTTAAAAATTATATAATTGACAATTCTGAGTAGAAGACAATGATGGAGAAATATAGTTGTATCACTGTTGAGGATTGGGAGGAGTTTCAGTTGGCACATAAAATAGAAGAATATGAGGTACTAATTAAAGTGGAATGCATTTTAAAATTATAATTTTATCGATTTCATATCACTTCCTTATTTATGTATTTATTCAATCTAATATTACTGACTTTTTCATTTATTTATGTTTTTGTTAATAGCAAATGAGGAACAAAAATAAGTCAAGGGCAGCCAAGAGCAAGCATCCATATTACCTAGGTCGCACAGGCTATAATGGTAAAAGACCCATTTGGATGGCCGAGGATCATGTCGCTTCTTTCTCTTCATCGTCATTGATGGTTTTTTATGTAACCTCAATATATGATAGGAGTCTCGACTGGATTAGAGCCAGAACAAAGAAGACCAATGAGAAAATTATACAATTCCAGTCGAAGAGACTAAAGAGGTTGTAGAAAAAGTAGTATGTATAACTTTTATTTATTTTACTTTACGTCCAAATTTGACATATATAAATAAATATGTAATGAGGTTTGTAAATTTAATGTATGATGACATAAAAATGGTTATATTACTATGCATGATATATGTTTTATGATGAGAGAGGATATATGATACACATGCAAATATTTAAGATTGGTTTTTGATGTTTATATGGTGAACATGAGGCGTTACGAGAGGAAGTAGCGTAAGGAAAATGGGTACCGGCTAGCATGATGATATATTGACACGTGTAATTAGCAAATCCAAAAATTCAGGCTTTGTTCGTGGTATTGGCAGTGCGATGACTATTAGGTCATTTTTTGGTAAATAAGGACAGAAAAAACAATCCACCTCCGTCTTAGTAGAAGAAATCAAGGCCAATATGAGGGCCAAATTCGAGGCTAAAATGGCAGCTCAGTAAGATTTGTTTTAGTCCTAGCAAGCAATGTTACAAAAACAAATATCATTACTTCAGAGCATGCTTATTATATAGCAGAGGACTACCAACCCCTTTCAATTTGTCCCTGAGATAGAGGTGGAGACAGATCCTTCACATTGTGTCCCTATACCGAGTAGCTGTCACTCTGTTAATCCACAGTTTCCAATAGTTGAATTACAGGTAAAAATTTTGAATTTCCTTATCACCACTTACACTTTCATTTTCACATACACAAATACCGATAACTACACTTTAAGAGTTACTAATGTTGTCTTTCATGATTTTATAGGCAGATACACCGTGCCGCCTTGCTCTTAAAATTAAAGGTGACACGATAATTGTGGCAAGGGGTATAGTTTATCTATTCCCAGCTGATTTTTTGATTCACAGCGTACCATTACTGTTTGGGCATGTGAGGGTGTCTGTGGATTTCATATTTCCTGAATAAGAACAGCTCCCATTCCTACATATGAAGTTGAAATAGTAGAACTTGCACATTACAGTATTATTCAATGGCTATTAGATCTCGTGCTCCTTGGAGAGATAATGATTCTTCTTTCATTTAATACCACAAACACCTATGGCTTAATTTTGATTTATGTTATAGTACTACTATAATATATTATTGATTAATAGGAAAATAAATCGTAACTATCAAAAAAGGTTCCGTTGGATATACAAGGTAGTGGTTTATCAAAAGAATCATCTACAATAAAACATTCGACTTTGGTTAGTGAGAAAATTTTGGCAACTTTGAGTGGCAATATGCTATACATGCATCACTTTGTTGCTAGATTGGGAGCCGGATACATGTTCAAAATTTCTTCTCCGTCCACATTATTTTGGCTTCCGCCAAATACTATGTATGAGATAATGATATGACTGGAAGATATCGCTTAACTCCTCTCCATGGATATGCTTGATATCTTGGTCATTTGCATATTTATGATCTAAGATAAATCTATATTTTCTCATTCGTAAGATCGAACTGCTATATTCAAATGTAGTATTAGCTTAGACCGAATTTATGATTCGTGCATGCAAGTGTCTTCATAAATTGTGCATTTAGTCATCTGCATCCATCATTTTTCTTTGTCCATATATGTTATCTATGATAAATACATTTGAGACCAAGAAGGTACAAAATTATATGGTATCTACCATATTGGCACAGAAAGATAAAAAATTTATTCTACTACCTTACATTCAAAAGTAAGATAAAATTTGAATTCATCTATTTTTTGCATAACTTTTTATTTTGATGTTCGTTATCCATTAAAATATATTTTTTATATTTATAGTGCACATTGGATGTACATCGTCTTCTATTGTGAATGATTGGAGATTTTTTTCATGGATCCTCTAGGCAAAGCTGATAGAGTCATACCTGTGAAAAAACTCATTGCCATATAAGTATATTACTGGCTAACACACACGCACGCACGCGCGCACACACACACACACACATACACACACACACACACACACACATATATATATATATATATATATATATATATATATATAATTCAATTTTCAATATATTTAGTGCATGCTTTTATATAAACTTATTTTTCTAGGGTATATAGATTGTATAGTGTACAAGGTGGGAAATATTTAAGCAACACACTAAGTTGGAATATCATTACGGTATTTATCTTTATTTCTATTTTCTAGTTAGATTGAAGTAATATTTTTTAATTTAGTTAAATGATACTTTATTTCATTTTTTTGAAGTGCTTGAAATAAATTGGCAACACTGAATGTGGATACTACTTTATGAGATACATGTATGAAATTTTAACTCAGCATAGCATGGAGGATACATTGAATATGGCATACAAATTAATTTATTTTATATATGATACCTAACCATTGCAATTATTATCATATTTTTTGATTTAACTTTAATTTTTTTTGTAGGTTTTCAATGTCGGATCATATACTCAAGAGAATATAGATAAGATTCGATAAATATGATCTAATTTTTTTGTAAGTGATTGTATATAAATTTTTAATCTCTTAGATTGTAGATATTAAATGTTGAGGATTTATGAATTGTGTATTTATTTTACATATATGAATATTGTTGAGTATAGATTTATATAAATTGAGTATTTATGGATTGTTATGGATATTGTACAGTATTATCCAACTGTTAATGAGAATATGTAGATGGATGTTATTAGTTTTGGACCATGTTGAATAGTTAGGAATGTAAGTAGATGGCTTCTATGATATGCTTGTGTCTATTTGAGGCAGTTGGTCAATTACAGATTTTATAGGATTCTGTGTATATAAATAAATGCGGAAAAAAATTAAAATTTTTTTTTATGGTTGTTATTATAAAAGCCAGACACAAATAATTGGTATTTTGTGGCTATTGTTATAAAAGTCAGACGCAAATGATATATCACTTGTGGCTGTTGTAATGAACATCAGGCGCAAATGATATATCTTTTGTGGCTATTGTAATTAATGTTAGGTGCAAATGATATATCTTTTGTGGCTGTTGTAACGAACGTCAGACACAAATGATATATCTTTTGTGGTTGTTGTAATTAATATCAAATACAAATGATATATCTTTTGTGGCTATTATAATGAACGGCAGACGTAAATAATATATCTTTTGTGGCTGTTGTAATTAACATCAGACGCAAATAATATATCTTTTATGGCTGTTATAACAAACGTCATACGCAAATGATATATCTTTTGTAGTTGTCATTAACAGTTACAAAAAGTTAACATATTATTTGCGACTTCTTCATTTGTTGCTTTCTTATGGCAGGCGCAAAAGATGAAAAACAATAGCCATAAAAGACCTTTTTTGTACTAGTGTTAATCGAGTCGAACTCGAATATCACAATATCTAACTCGTAAAGCTCGCGAGCTTAATCAATGATCTTTTTTACTATTTATGAAATTACTTTTATACACTTAGTATTTAAATATATTTGAATTTAATTGAATCCAGTTAACTCAAATTGATATTGAATCTAGTCAAGGCAAGTAGACTATTTATTAAAATTTTTAGTTGATTTTCAAGTTGATCGAGTTTTGAATAATTAAAAATAAAAAACGTAATCGAGTTCAAACTTTGAGTTTTTTAATCGAGTAGAGCTCGAGTCTAACAATGTATTACACCCTAATTAAAAAGACTATCTACTTCAAGAAGATATTGTATACAATATTAAAGTAAACATCTATGTAAAAAATTAATTAGTGGTACTATAAAAAGAAAAATAATATAACAAAAACAAATAAATAATTAATATATTAAGAAAAAGTTTATCTTTTTCAAATGGGGCTAAATCTATGTATACAAAAAACTTTTATAAGGACCAAAAGAAATATTATGAAATATTTTAGGAGGCCATAGAAGCAAGTGCCCCCATTACTCCTACCATGGATCCGTCCCTTGTTCTGACTATTTCGTGGCTTTTAGGGTGATCCATGAGGCACAACTTCATAGTACTAGAATAAGAATTTATAGTTGATTAAAATTAAATTTAAAAAAATTTTAATCATTTCGGAGAAATGATAAATTTGCATTATCAAATCCGACTGTACAATTCGAATAAGTATATTATAGTTCTTAATGCATATTCCTCCTTTTGCTTTACCTGGATTATCAAGTGTCATCCCTTTTGGAATTTGATGTAATTAATCTTACAAAAATTCAGGGTAATGTTAAGCAACCAGATAAGTACCACAACACCCCTCTGGAATAATTGGGAGCTTCATTAGAGAGCCAATCAGCTGCACAGTTTCCTTCTTTAAGCATATGAACCACACAAAAATCCTCTAAAGCAGCTATCATTCTACAACATATTTGAAAGAATTACATTGGAATATCTCTTTGTATATAAGAGTTGTCATTCTTGATCCTATTCGCAACAATTTGGGAATAAATTCCAACACAACCCTTAAGAAACCTAATTAATTAATTAAGATTAGTTTTTTTAGTTTTGGCCAGTTAATTAGGATCATATACTAAGACTAATTTTACTCATGTCAAATAGAACTTTAAGAGTGGTAAATCATTCACTCATAAGTTTTAAAGTAGCTGCATATTTAGAATTCGAACTGGATCGGAACATCTGGTTAAACTAAAAGAGACTCATGTCATCTAATCTACACCCTAATAAGATTAGTTAATTGAAGATCATGGAGGTTTTTTATAGGGAATCAAATCTAGTATACGCTAATGATATTGTTCCCTTCTTTAATAATGATACTAACAATTATAATAAAAAAATAAAAAAAAAGTGAATTTCACCGACAGTACTCCAACTATGTAAATTGTAATAATTCAGTATTTCAAAGATTATTTTAGTTATAAAATAAAAATTGAGGTAATTTTATATTATAAAGTACTGAATTGTTATAATTTACATAGTTGAGGTACCGTTAATGAAATTCACTCATTAAAAATGGAAAAAAGAAGTCTCACATATGTGCATTTATCCTGTAGACATTAATCCTTGTGAAAATATAAAAACTATATTTGAGGAGAAATTAATTAAATCAAGGAATGCTTTCTTATAGTACTGTATATATTAAACGGCAAGTTAATTAATTAGGTTTTTAGGGAAAACGCAGCTGAATTGTATGATCGTTCATCTTGACAAGTTAGGGTTTTATGTCATCATCTTGACAACAGATTTGATGATCATCAAGTGCCTGATCATTGTGCAAAAGTAAAATCAGCAATTTAATTGCGTAACCCATTTGTCTTTTTAATTTAATTTGCGATGTTTTTATATATATTTTTGAAATTAAAGATAAGCATGACAATGTTAGTTGATGAATTTGAGTGTAATTTTAATTATGGACAATTAAAAATTAATAGCCAATCATTAGTGAAAGAATCAATGCTTTAATCCAATCCAAATTTCTATATTATTTTCACAAATTGATAAGATTCCGACAATGCGTTGATTTGTTGACTATGAAATTTGGATTAGATTAAGGAATTGATTCTTTCAAGTTGATTTGTGACTAATCTGGTATCGAATTATCACATTTTTCCATACAATTGTGATAAACTCATTTGGTTTTATAGTTCCAATGGCATCTATTCGGTTAAATCTGCTGCGACTGTCATGCCTTTCACTTCCTCTACGCGATTTCTTATGGTTCTAGAATTTAGAAATCTCTTGTTCCACCTTGCAATTTTCAACAGACTCAACACTATAGAGCATGACTCTTTTCCTTCTTCCTAAACATCCTTTTGGAAACCGGCTACTGCTTATTGCTTGACTATCAAATGAGAAAATATGTAAGCCTTGGACCTTACATAAGCAAAAAATGGATTTGTTTCTTTTGTGCATACTAAAAGAGAGAACAACTTCTTTGCTGATACTTTGGCTAAACAAGGTGTCTCAAAGTCTAATAGCTTCATTGCATGGATTTAGATTTTCTTTTTGGATTTACCTAAATTTTTTGATTGAGAAATTTTTTTCCTCTTTATACACAACTTTTCCCTATTTTACTTCTTCAGTTAGTCATAAGGTTTGTTCATACCTACACTATATATTAGTTTTTAGGTGTGATTTTTTCATCATTTTGAATTAAATATTTTTTTTCTAATATTTTTAATAAAAATTATTGCTTATCAAAAAAAACAAAAAAAGATTCTGACAATGCGCGCGTATGTGCTATGAATTATATATATATATATATATATATATATATATATATATATATATATATATCAAGTTGGCTCCATTGTCCATTATTAGTTAAAGAACTAAAGTGATCGATCCTCCTCAGTGACTTTGTTATTATTTTTTTCTTTCCGTTTTTCATTAATTAAATGATAATAACAATTATTTACTCTAACAATCTGTTTTGGGGATATATCAGTGCTATTATGTCATGCTCATGACAACATGAACAATCTGTATGGGGAAATGTCAGTGAAATTATGTCATCATCTTGACAATAGACTTTGCTGATAAATTTTTTTTATATATTAAAAACAAATATTATGACCAATAAAAATTTTAGTTTTATGATGCTGATATGGTAACCGAAACTATGAGTTTTCGAATCTACTCGAACCCTTTGTAAAAAAAAAACATATTTTAGCTGCATATATTATAAATTTTTAATATGAGGATCAATTAAGAATACATTTGACTTTCTGACTTCTTGGGGTCTATGCTGATGGTGTGCTATAGCAAAGGTTGATCAGGACTGACTGAAATAATAATAATAACAACATATGGTTAACATATATATAATTATCTAATTAAGTAAATGGGTTGACGTACTAAATATCTACTATATAAAGCATTAGGGTTTAGGGCTTAATTTCAAAACTAAAACTAGGGTTTTGGAAATGAGAAAGTCCTTCAAGCGGCTGGAGCATAGTCGTAGCCACCATCGTCGTCGTCGTCATCGCCATCACCATCATCTTCGACTAATGCATTTGAGAAATTAACATACCCGAAAAGACGAAAATCATCCTGGGAATTGCTGCAATTGCAAGCTTGTGGAATTAAAGCCACCATTGACATGAGAATGACGAATTTGTTTCAAAATTAAGTCAGAGAGATGTTGATGAGCAACTATGGAATGAAGAAGGAAGAGGCATAATTAATATTATATAGAAGTAGAGAAGAGGAGAAACCCGTGGCAGGATCAGCGGTGAATGCACTATGAAGTGGAGAAAAAAGTGAAAGGGGTTGCGATAGGCATGAAGAAACCCGTGGAAAAATGGGGCAGGATCTCCGCTGAATGCACTTTGGAATGCGCTAGCCACGCGATCTTCATTGCCTACATGGCACTTCCATCTACGTGTTTAAATCGACTACATCAGTCCATTAATATCTACAGAGCTATATATGAGGGCAATGGTCCCATGGCATAAAGTTGTTCTGCCTCTTTTTAACAGTCTCACGTTAGAGACCTCTTATATATATATATATATATATATATATGGTATTTTTCTTTTTTTCTTTTTTTCTTTCATGGCATATTTGATGCGACTTCGTCATCTTTAGCAGGAATGCTAAAGGGCTATATATATAAATATATTCTTGTTGTGTGTTGATTTTCTTATATATTTTAGAAATTAGAAAGTTTTAAATTATCAACTAGTACAATTACTATAAAATACTAATGGATACCCAAAAGGGTGTGAATGAGTTAGCACAAAATTTTTTCAGTTTAACTAAATATCTTGAGTTTGATTCTTAAAAATACAGCTATCTTAAAATTCTTGTGAGAGCATTTTGCCATCCTTCGGGGTCCAATTTGGCACAAACAATATTAATTTCAACCCGTTGACATATAAACTGAAAATACCTATGGTTCAAAAAATAATAATAATAATAGATAAAATTAAAAAAAAATCTTGGGTTCAACACTATCTCTACAAACTATTTATAAAAAAAAAAAGTGCTTTAATTTTTTTTTAATTATCACTTTTATGATAAAAGAGTTGCGGAAATAATCATTATTTTTTTTATTTATATGGACCTTATTGGCCATCAAATTTCTAATGAATAAACAAATTTAATATTATTTTACAAGAGAAAAGCTTCACAATAGCGGCACGTGTGGCATAGCAACACAACAAAATCTTAGGCTTCATTTAACATTGCATTCGGAGGTGTTGGAAAAAAAAAATTTACTTTCAATGTTTATAAATTTTGAAAATTAATTTTTAAGAGAAATAGTTAAATAGATGTTTTATTCAAAATATATTTGAGAAAAATAATTTATAAAAAAATTAATCAATTAAATAAAAAAATTTTAAACATATGGTTTTACTGTTAAAAACAATTCTAAACATCCTTTAAGAATAAATCTGACTATAGGAAAAGCATTATAAAAACGCAGACAACCAATAAAAAAAAGGGATTTTTACAATAATAGAAAAAATACCTAAATATTTATCAAAATTTATTCTTTAAAGTTTTTTTTTTCAAAAATAGAAAAAGCGCTAAAAAATTTTTTCAAAAATACTGAAATTCAAGGTTTAACAAAAATTTACTCAAAATTTATAAAAAAAATTAATAAAATTTAAAATTATACAATATTTACTCAATATTTATATAAGGTTAAACTAATATTTATCCAAGATTTATCTAAAATTTAACTTAGTTTTACTAGAAAATTAATAAAAGTTGAAATTATCCAATATTTATCAAAAGTTTATCAAGATTTATCAAAAATTTACTAGAAAATTAATGAAAGTTGAAATTACTCAAGATTTGCTAAAAGGTTTATTAAATATTTACAAAAAAATTTACCTAAAATTTACCAAATGTTAATTTATCAAAAGTTTTTCCAAGATTTATTCGAGATTGACCCAAAAGTTTACCAAATCTTTGCTAAAGGTTTAATACCCAAGGTTTATTAAATGTTTACCTAAAGTAAATAATATTAAATAAGTTAATTAAATACAATTTTATATAGTTTCTTTGGTAATTAAAGTTTACTTAATATTTATTTTAATAATTAAGTTAATTAAACAATGATTAAAAATAAATAAATACATGCATAAGGACAATTAGTGATCAGGCAAGTCAATAAAATTTTTAATTTATGTTAAAAAGATTAAAAAATATCAATTTTTTTCTCAATTAAATAAAAAAGTACTAAATATACAGTGATTCTTATATTTGAAAAGAAAAAGGGAAAAATTGGTAAAAATAAAAATAGAAATATGACAATAAAAAATATGGAAGAAATGTTGATGAATTGAAAAAACTTTCAAAAAATCTGTATTCCATGCAAAATCCTCATAAAAAAAAAAAAGACCTAAGTTAGCCATACAATTGGCCTAATATAATTACATTTTGGGCAAATTTAAAAAAAAAAATTAACTTTTACATAATTTTTTAACGAACTTTTAGGCACTGTTCGGTAATAATAGTGTTCAAAAAACGTTAGTAGCCTATTATTTTTCTTTTTTTTATATTTTTATTTTTTTTTCTATAAAATGACATGTTGTAATAATAATATAATTATTAAATTATTTAATATCTATATATATAATAATAAAATGTTATATGACAAAGGTAGACGTGTTTATTATATTGAGATGCTATTAATATAATATTTATAATATATATTATGTATATATATTATATAATTCATTTATATTATGTATTCAAATATTTTTTGTATAATATTTTTTATTAATATAAACATATATTTTATATCATTTTATATTTTCAGCTAGTTTTATCAAATATTTTTAATTAAATTAGCTAGATTATCAGGTTAAAACTAGATTGTCAGCTAATTTTATCAAACATAGCTTTAATATTTTATCAATTTAGGCATTATTATCAATTTAATAGAAAAAATTAGTGACTTGTTTGAACTTACAAATATTTTTTTTTATTGATTAAATAGGTGACTTATCAATGATTCAAAGACATTTTGCTCATATGCAAGATAATAATATGAATTAAGCAGCTGATTCACTAAAAAAAATATCGAGAAGGAAAATATCATTAATCAAGGAATAAAAACTTCATTTGAGAGAAGAGGTCCAAAAAATTCTGGAACCCCTTCCCAAAACGTATGACCAGTGAAAGAGAAAAGCAGCTTTGGCTAACACACGAGCTGCTTTGTTACACTGTCTCTTAGCAAAGCTAATAATAATGTTGTTACAACCAGCAAGAGTAGACCGGCAAGAGTTACTAATGCTTCCAAATTCTGAGCTATCTTCATGCCTGCTGTTGACACCTTCCACTACTCCTTTTGTATCCATTTCTACAATGATGTTCGAGAGGTGACGGAGACGAATCCAGCTGAGCACTTCTTTGAGACAGAAAGCCTCGACCACACTAGCATTCCACAAACCGGGATGAGAATCAGCTCTACACCGTAAACTATGCCCACTCTGATCTCTAGCAATCATACCACAGCCAATTAAACCCAGCTCATTGTTTACTACAGCATCAATATTAATCTTGGTCCATCCAGCAGGGGGGGCGGCTCCAATGAGGAGGAACAACAACATCCTTTCGATCCTCGGAGTTGCTAACGGCCTTGCAGCTTTGGTAATGGTTTAGAAAACCCATGCAACCTCATGCAGCGATCCGGAGAGTCATGAGTCTTATTCCGGACTTCCTTGTTCCTTTGATTCCAAATTTCCCAAGCAATCATGCAATATTTTTCTTGGGACGCTCTATCACACGCCTCTAACATACAATTAAACCAAGCACTGAAATTAGTCAAGTGAATAGAGATCAGATGTACCTGGGCTATATTCCCAACACGCCATGGCAAAAGGGCAATCCACGAATATGTGGAGGCGATGCTCCCTAAAGCTCCCACAGATACTGTACTGATTATCAACCCGCAAACCTTTGGTAAAAAGTCTGTCTCTAGTAGGGAGAAAGTTTCTACAGGTCCTCCAGATGAAGGATTCAATTTTTGGAGGAATATTCAGACCCTAGATTTGGGTCCACTTGCAATCATCTAGATATCTCTCGTCTCCAAATGGTTGTTTAACTGCCAAGCGATAACCAGACCTGACACTATATATTCCATTTTTCTCAAAATGCCAAATTAAGTTGTCCTCAGAATCTTCACAACCTGATGGTAATTTCAAAATGGACTCCACATCACGGGAGATAGAAACGGATAGGGTACTCGCGAAAATTGCTCTATCCAGATCCGAACTCGATTATATATACTACTATCCGAATTCGTCCTAAATCCATTTAAAAATTTAATGTTAATACTTGTACCTATTTAAAAATACTTGTAACAATACTTATTTAATACTCGAATCCGTTTAATTACCAATTTATTATTCAAAATTTTAAACTAAAATAAAATTCAAAATAATTGAATAATTAAATTTAAAAATATAAAAATAATCTATTACAAATTATTACAAAATCAAATAAAATAGATGAAATAAAACATAAAATTTAATTCAATACATTTAAATTAAAATAATTCATCAAATTGTTCAAAAATAATATTAAAGCAATAAAATTATATATTATCCATTATGATAAAAAAAATTATATTTCACTTTCAAAGTCTCATTACATTTATAATATATCAATATTTAAAAGCACATAAAAAATAATTAATTATATTATTACATTTATTAAATTTTAATATAATAAATTATATACATATAATCAGGTAGTGGATATCCGATAGCCTCTACCCGTACCATATCCAAACCCAAGACGAATTTAAAAATTATTATCCAAACTCGTCCCAAAACTCTAATAAGGTTACCCATTAATACTTAAATGGGTACAAATAGATACAGGTATCCGCGAAATTCGTATCCGTTCTCATTTCTAGATATCACTGCTATTGAAAATTTCACAAAGGAGCTCTACATTCCATCGAAAATTATTTAGAGTCCAAAGATCTTTAAAAAGCACATCTTCTATTTCCTCTTTAATAGGTGTCGTCGACTAGAATTTATTTTCATTATCTAGCCGAGGGTTGCCAAATATTCACTGTTGAACCATCAACATGTTGGAGAAAATATGAAGAAAATATACTAAGTATTTCTTATAATTTGATAAAGCAAACTTACAAGCTACTTATAATAGATAACTAGACTCTTCAAATTTTAAATAAACTTTTCAAATTCTAACTCTTAGAAATTCTAAATACATAATTAATAACATTAAATTATGAACCTAGTCATAATAACAAAATATAAACAAAAGACTGTTGATCTTCCAACAATAAATACTTATTTAATTTGAGTATAATTTTCAACACCCATTCTTAAACTCAAATTCTAGTTATTCCAAGTTTAGCTCTTAATCTTGAAAAATCTTCAAACTTTAATGCCTTCGTGAATATATCAGCAACTTGATCTTGAGACTTCACATACTTCAGCTCCACTTCTTTCTTGCTAATTTTTTTTCTAATAAAATGATATCTCGTATCAATGTGCTTGCTCCTATTATGAAAATAATATTTTTTTTTCCAATGTTATGGCTGATTTATTATCAACAAAAATTTAAGTAATTTCATTTTGTGGTAGATAAATTTTATTTAACAATTTCCTTAACCAATGTAGCATGACAAATACATACAGCAACTGCAACATACTCTACCTCACAGGTTGAAAGAGTTACAATGGGTTGTTTTTTCGAACTCTATGTAAAAGCAGCATCTCCAATATAAAACACAAACCAGTAGTATTTTTTCTATCATCAACATCTCCTTCTCAATCACTATCACAATAGCCAACTAAACTGAAATTCTCAAAATATGAATAAAACAATCCATATTTCAAAGTATCTTGACATATCTCAAGATCATTTTAGCAGCCTTTATATGTGAAATAATTGGTATCTCCATATAACGACTGATGAGTCTAACTCCACAAAGAATATCAGGTCTAGAACAGGTCAAGTACCTTAAGCTTCCAACAAACTTTCAGAATAAGGTTGGATTTACTTTTTCACCATCATCGAATCTAGATAATTTAACTCCACATTCAATAGGTGTATTGATAGGTTGACAGTTCTCCATGTTAAATTCTTTTAAAACATTCTTTGGATAGCCTTTTTGAGAAACAAAAATGTCTTCATCCGATTACTTCACTTCAATTCTAAGATAATAAGACATAAGACCAATATCTGTCATCTAAAATTCTTGCCATGTCCATCTTAAATTCTTCAATCATTACTAAATTATTCCCTGTAAAAATTAAATCATCAACATATAAACAAATAATCAGCATATCACCATTATCCTTTTTCTTGACATAAAGGTTATATTCATGAGGACACTTTATGAACTCTTTCTTTCTGAAATAATCATCAATACAACTATACCATGTCCTTGAGGCTTACTTCAAATCGTACAAAGCCTTCTTCAGTTTCAAGACTTTATCTTCTCGCCCTTTAATAACATAACCTAATGATTGTTCAATATACAAGTCTTCTTCCAAATATCTATTCAAAAAAGCTAATTTTACATCTATTTGAAAAAAATTTCACTTTTTTTGAGTAGCCAATGCAATGATCAACCGAATTGTTTCCAAAAGAGCAACTTGTGCAAATACTTCATCATAATCAACTCATTGTTGTTAACTAAATCCTTTAGCCACGAGTCAAGCTTCGAATCTTTCTATCTTTCCATCTACATTCTTCTTAATTTTGTATATCCATTTCACTCCAATAGCTTGCTTGCCATGTGGAAGAGTTGTTAGTGCCCATGTATTATTTTTTTTTCAATTGCTTCCATATCCTCATTCATAGCCAACTTCCAATTTTCATCTTTCATTGCTTCTTTAAAATTTATAGGCTCCGTATCTGCAAAAAGATAATAAAGAACAGAATCGTTGATTTCTTCAGTGTTTGCATAAATATCTTGAAGATTTTCATTTTACGGATTCTTTCATATGAACTTGGAGTGTCAAAATCATCATGAGTATGTGCTGGAGTTCTTAGAGGTGAAGAAGGATGCTCATTATTAACTCCAATTTGTAATCTCACTATCAAGCAAAGGAAAGAAATTGTAATCTTCCTTTTGATTTTTCCAATTCCAAAGATCATTTTCATCAAACTTGACATCTCGACTAGTGACAATCTTCTTGCTTACTAGATTATAAAGTTTGTAGCCTTTAGACTTTGAATCGTACCCAATAAAAACAAGCTTCACACTAATTCATGTTCCAAATGAAACAACATAAGCTATACAGCCAAAAACTCTTAGATGAGAAAGATTTGGCTTCCTTCTACTCCATGTCTCTTACGGTGTAGTCTTTTGCAAACTTATTGTAGGACATCTGTTAGATAAATAAATAGAACAAGCTACAGCTTTAGCCCAAAATTCTTTAGGCATGTGTTTACTTTTCAATATACTTCTTGTCATATCAAGAATAGTCATATTCTTTCTTTCCACGACACCATTCTGTTAAGGTGATCTTGGAACAGTTAAGAATCATTGAATGCCATTGGATTCACAAAAATCATAAAATTGCTTTAAGGTAAATTCGCTTCCTTGATCAGTTCTCAAAGCCATAATTGAATAATCATTATCTTTCTCTACCAACTCCTTGAATTTCTTAAATGTTGCAAGAGCATCTGATTTCTATTTTAAAAATAAACACATGTTTTGCGACTATAATCATTAGTGAACAATAAGAAATACTTGTTCTTACCAAAAGAAGGTGGATTAATAGGACCATAAATATCAGCATAAACTAATTCAAGTAGTTTTGAAGCTCTTGAAAAAGACTCCTTTAGAAAGTTATTCCTGAAATGCTTGCCGTAGAGACATCCTTCACACAATTGATGTGAATGATTAATAAAAGGCAATCCATACACCATTTTTTCTTTCCTTAGTAGCTTTAAACTATTAAAATTCAAATGACCCATCTTTTAATGCCAAAGCCAAGAAGGATATGAAGAATATGCTTTCAAGCACTCGACATAATCAGTTTGAATTTTGAGAGAAAACATTATATTCTTAGACATCTTCACCATCGCAATCAAATTACTTTTGGAATCTCTCATCATTAATGCATCGTTCTTTAGCTTAATCTCATATCATTTATTTAAAAGTTGACCCAAACTCAATATATTTGATTTGAGTGCAGGAACACAATAAACTTGCGTGATAAATTGGTGCGATCCATCCTTAGCTTGAATAAGAATATCACATTTTCTTTTAATGAAAACTTTCCTATCATCTCCAAAAGAAATATTTCCTTTGAAAGTTTCATCTAGAAACACAAACAAATTCTTCTTATCTGTCATATGATTGTTTGCTCCTGTATCCAAATATCATGCTGCTTCATCTTTTTCTTCTCTTGTATCATATGTTAGCAATAAAGTTGCTTCTTCATTTTCTTCACCTTTTGCACAATAAGCTTTTTTCTTTTTTGACAGCTGTATTTCTATATTCTAATACATAATGGCCATATTTTTCATAATTATAATACTGCACATCAGCCTTTGTTGTATTTCTACATTCAGATGCATAATGACCATATTTTTCACAATTGTAACATTATACATTAGCCTTTGCTTCTCCTCTTTTATTCCAACTATCTCTGCTACATCCTTTAAAGATTGTTTCTTATTTGAATTTTCTATATTACTAGAATTTCCATCAGATCTTCCTCTTCTGCTATAAATGCCATGACCTTGGCTTCAACCTCTGCCTCTTCCTATTCCTCTTCGAGACTCTTCATTACCATCATCTTTTTCTTTTAATAATAATTTTGAGAGAAGAGCTTGAGCTTGTGGCTCCTTCTCGATCATTCTTTCTTCACAAGCTTGCAAGGATCCCATCAACTGATCAATGTCATGGAATCTAAATCCTTTGACTCTTCAATGGCTACAACAACATAATCAACTTTTGAGTCTACAGACCTTAAGATCTTTTCAACTACTCGAACATTGTTTAACTTTTCACCATATCTCCTCATTTTATTGATAACATCCAATACATGGGTGAAATAATCTGAAATTTATTCAAAACTTTTCATTTTAAGAGACTCAAACTCAACTCGCAAGGTTTGAAGATGAACTTTTATCACCTTATCAACTCCCTTTAATGAATTTTCTAACATTTCCCATGCCTCCTTAGCAGACTCAACACTTGAAACCTTTTCAAACATGTTTTCATCTAAGCATGGATGAATCATTATCAATGTCAGCTAATCTTTCTTCTGAGATCTATGCAGAACCTCTTTTTGAGCTCGATTTAAGCCTTCCTCACTTTTTGATTGTTCAAAGCCTTTTTCAACTATTTTCCATGCATCTTGAGATCCTAGCGTAGCTTTTATACAGACACACCAATTATCATAATTCTCTCTTGTGAGTTTTGGACATTGAAAAGGAAATATTCCTCCATTCATCATTTTCTTCTAAACCGAGCTCCGATACCACTTTGTTGGAGAGAAGATAAAGAAAATACACTAAGTATTTCTTAATTTGATAAAGCAAACTTACAACCTATTTATAATAGATAACTAGACCCTTCAAATTCTAAATAAACTTTTCAAATTCTAACTCTTAGAAATTCTAAATACACAATTAATAACTTTAAATTATGAACCTAGTCATAATAACATAATATAAACAAAAGACTCTTGAACTTTCAATAATAAATATTTATTTAATTTGAGTTTAATTCTCAACACACCAAGTCTCCACCTACAGCCCTCAATAACCACAGATTTAGCATTCTAGATGCCTCTCCTTACCATGCTCAGATTATTTCCAAGTTAAGCTGAAAAGAAATTCCCTTTAGGAAAATATTTGGCTTTGATGATATGACTTGCTCAAGCATCTGTTTTGGTGACTAAATTCCAAGCTTGTTTGCCAAGAAGGGCAAGGTTGAAGGATTTCAAGTGCCTGAAGCCTAAGCCCCCAAATTCCTTCTTGCAACATAGATTATCTCAAGTTGTCCAATGAATTCTTCTCTTTCCATTTTTTTCAGAGCTCCACTAAAACGAGTTCATCATTCTTTGTAGTTCCTAACACAATTCACTAAAAAATTTAGGCACATTAACAATTCTTTCTACTAAATTGATCAAAATAATTAAATTAATAAAATATTTAAAATTCATTTAGTACATTCTATACATATTATTTTTATATAATTTTAAAAGTTCAGATTTTATTTGGCAATTTAGCTCCACATTTTCTATAAATGTGTGTTTCTTGCTAGTTTTTTTTATTATAGATCAATAATCCATGTATCTTTTTATTATTATTATTATTAGGTAGCAGATAGAGAAAGATTTTTGCTGGTTTTTAATTATAATCAATAGACCATGTGTCATTTTTTGATTAGGCAACTGAAATACTGTTACCAGCATCGTTAAAAGGGTGAGACTATATTTATTTTTGAAGGGTTTAATTGGCTCAAATTTCATCATTAGGGTTTATTTGATTTTCGAAAATTTTTTAGGTATATTAGGTCTAATAGACTAATTTAATTATATAATAATATACATTTATTTGTTTTATTTTTATCTTCATATCAACCAATAAAAAGAAAACAATTATAACATGTTATTGTATAATTTGATTCGTTTATGGATGACGTAGTAAATCCGATCTATTTAAGAATTTATCTTGATTTTCAGCCCTTATCATGAGAGTTTATTTTTAGGCTCGGTCTATAATATACTTGTCATATCGGTACACTAGGTGTACTAACCATTGATGATCACAAATCATTCATCAAATAATTAAGATTGCAAATCAATGAATGATTTAAATAAAGTTCATGTCTATTCAACAGTTGGTACGCTAACGTACCGATATACTAACATCTCATAGACGAACCCTTATTTTTATTTGTATCATCAAAAAATTTTAGTACAAAAAAAGTGAAGTAACTCATTCTCTCGGTTCTCCACATATAACTAGGGGTATAAACGAGTCAAGTTACTCTTGAGTTACTCAAGATTGACTCTAAAAATATTCAAATTTGACTCGGAATTAATCGAGTCGACCTTGAGCTCGAGTAGTTTATCTTATCGAATTCGAGTATCACAACATTCGACTCGAAAGGCTTGTGATCTTAATCAAGGTCGACTATTTTTATTTTTTATTAAATTACATTTATATTCTTATTATTTAAATAACCTAAAAACCTTAGATGTTTAGTTCGAGCCGAGTAAAGATTAATCAAGTATATTCCAAATTAGGTCGAGAAGAGTATACTATTCATTAAATTTTTTAGCTTAATTGAGCTAATATCGAATCGAGTTCAAATAGCTCAAATATCTTTTGAATCGAATTTGAATAATTAAAAAAAACTCGTTTAAGTTTGGGTCGAATTTGAATTTCAAATATTTTATTCGAATTGAATTTAAACTTTATACTATATCTACTCAACTTTTAATCGAGTTTTATCGAGTTAAGTTTGAATAATTCGAATATCTTTTGAATTGACTTTCGAATAATTAAAAAAATTTGGATGCACTCCAATTTAAATTTTAAATATTTTATTCAAATCAAATTTAAAACTATTGTATTCACTCGAAACCCTCGTGTAGTTGCAAGCAAATCCCAACCATCCATTTCTCGGCTTAATGGCAGTCACTCTGCAATTGTATAGCCCAGGCCAATGCCCCGTTTACCCAACTAATGGCCACCACTCAACTTTCCCTCCATTTCTTCCATCCAATCCCCACCGCCGGCGTCTCTTCCCGCCGTCTCAGCAACAACTTCAGGTCTGTTGGAACTAATGACAGCTCTAAATGGACCCTTAGGCTGAGTCTGGTGAAGCAGAGTCCTCCTGCAGAATCCGCGGCTGTTGACATTAACAAGTTGGTGGACTTCTTGTATGATGATCTTCCTCATCTATTCGATGATCAAGGCATTGATAGGACTGCGTATGATGAGCGCGTGAAGTTCAGGGACCCCATCACCAAGCATGATAGTATAGGCGGGTATCTCTTTAACATTGCACTTTTGAAGCTCCTCTTCAAACCTCAGTTTTTCTTGCACTGGGTTAAACAGGTTTGTGACTTTAACTCGGGTTTCGTTACTAATTCATGATATTGATGATGGGCATGTCTTATTTATTTGGCTTTCTACAAATATATGACTAGAATTTACAGAAGACATATTCCTAGTTCAATGAATTGTGGGTTGTGGTTCTTGAGGCTTAATTTATGTGTGTGTTCATGTACTGTTTTGTTTCTGCCTTTTTAATTGAGCTAGCTAGTTTATAGCAGCTGAGGCTACCTGTAAATTTTTCGATCGGCTATGGCTCTGGCCCTGTTGATTGATGTACTTGCTATAGACAGGACCTTATGAGATTACAACCCGGTGGACAATGGTGATGACTTTCATGCTTCTGCCATGGAAACCAGAATTGGTTTTTACAGGAACCTCTGTCATGGGTATTAACCCTGAGTCTGGGAAATTTTGCAGCCACTTGGTAAAGAATTTATCTCTTATCATTAAAAAGAAGGATAAGAATACGCTGTGGAGACTAAATATATGTGATTTATTTCTATTTGATGTGTAGGACTTCTGGGATTCGATAAAGAATAATGATTACTTTTCACTTGAAGGTTTGTGGGATGTGTTTAGGCAGGTACGGATTTTTTAGTTTGTATGAAATTCCACAGCAGATGCAATATAGTATCAATTCTCATTGTAGGCTCTAAGTTTTTGCAGTTGAGGATTTACAAGACTCCTGACTTGGAAACGCCCAAATGTGAGATACTGAAAAGGACTGCAAATTATGAGGTTTGTTTGCCCACTCCTATATGGAATTGTGCTTTCAGAATTATTTTGGTGGGAGATGTGGGTATATATGTTATGCAAGCAAACTTAATCTCCTCATATGCTTCCTTTTTTTTTTTTTTTTGGGAAATTGAATAAGCTTGCAGAACTTTAGTTTGTAGAGAGGATGAATATGCACAACCATGATGAAATGTCCACATGACAATGGTCGTTCTTCATTTTTGGTTTTCCTTCAAAATATCAAATTATAATTTGGGACAATTAAATAATGAATGTCAAGTTGAAGTCAAAATGAAATCATAACAAATGCAAGGAAGAAAATAAAAGGATGTTGCAACTTTCATAAGCTGGAGGTTTCTGCAGATAGAAATTTGAGCATTCAGAAAAATGTTCTGTAAGGCTGCTTATCCTGTGAGGAGCAACTAAACTAGAAACCAAAACTCCCATCAGCAACTAGAGTGGCAAAATTGCTGAAGAGCAAGTTTCCCTTAGTATTACTAAATGATATGAGGCTTTTCTTTTTAAATTCAGAAGTTAGTGCAATTGTTCTCATTTAAGAAAATGACAACTCTGATTGTGAATCACAGTGTTTTTACAGGTGAGAAAGTATGCCCCATTTATAGTGGTAGAAACAATAGGAGATAAACTGTCTGGCTCAACTGGATTTAATGATGTTGCTGGGTTAGTATCTATCAGAATCCAAAAGAATAACTTCTTTTCCTTCTCTTAGTATGTGGATAACTAATGCTACCTTTGTAGGTATATCTTTGGAAAAAATTCCACAATGGAAAAAATACCAATGACTACACCTGTCTTCACTCAGGCAAATGATGCTGAACTATCCACAGTGTCTATCCAAATAGTTCTTCCATTGGAAAAAGAATTAAGCAGGTGAATGCGTCATCATCTTTTCAGGACTCCTGATATTTTTAGGAAGGGATTCATCCTATACTTATACAAAAATTAGTGATTTATTGGAAATTTTCTGTTAAAATAGTTAAACTTCAGTTAAAAATCCAAAAATTTCACAAACTAATGATTGGCTAAGAAACAATTATGTATCATTCACCAGTTTACCGGATCCTAATCAAGAAACAATTAGCTTGAGGAAGGTGGAAGGAGGGACTGCTGCTGTACTAAAGTTCAGTGGAAAACCGACTGAAGATATTGTCCACGAGAAGGAGAAAGCATTGCGCTCAAGTCTTGTTGCAGATGGTCTTAAACCTAAGATGGGTTGCTTGCTTGCTCGATACAATGATCCAGGCCGAACATGGAGCTTTACAATGGTATGATATATGTTTTTATCTGTTCTGAAGTTCATTTCCAGTGTTTCCCCTGCTCATCCTGGGTTCACTCTTTTGATTGAAATGTTGGGTTCAGCTTTTGAACTATCCGAGTTTGGATTCTTCTGGATGAAAAGAGAAATTATTTACTTTGGTAGCAGGGCTGTTCTTCCTCTGAGATTTAACTTGCACTAACGAAATGTCAGAAATAACAAAACTTGGTGGGATAACTGAAAAGCTGCTGCCTGCATTATTCAACTATTTATGAACTGCGCCCACTCCATGAATCACATATAAACAAGGCTAAATACCATTCTTGTTTGAACTGAAAACTGTCATGCTAGAAAGTAATACCAACTAATATATTATGTTGCATTTTAGCACTTCACTTAGCTTGATTACTTTTTCTTCAGAAAAGGATTCAAAAAAAAAAAAATTCAATTGCATTTTTTACAGCCATTTTGTTCAGCTTCATTCATTTGGCCAATTGATTAAAGATCACACTGAATCTGCCACAATGATGATGCATATAAAAAATGGTTAACGTTAGTGCAACATCTCTTGCTTTGCTGAATTTGTTACTTTTTCATATATGCTCTATCTCGTATACTCTCGTTCATGGTTGGACGGATTGAAGAGGAATGAAGTGCTAATATGGCTTGAAGAATTTGCATTGGAATAGTCATGATCAAGGTCAGCATTCTCTGTTGATCATCCATTCATCCTCCCCTCCAAAGAAGTAGGTATCTGAAAAGAACATTCTAAATACTTACAAAAGTATATATGAGAATTTTGTAAAACTTTAAGTGCATATTTGCAATTTATCCTATAAAATCACTGTTACTGAATTTTCAGGTGGAATGATTATTTGAGGATAGTGGACACTGATTTTGTTACGTGTCAGGCTTAAGCTCTTGCTACAAAATCAATTTTGACAATCACACCTCTTTTGCTTGATATACCTAAACTTTGAATGCAAACAAAATCAGAAAATGACTGTAACTTGGATATATTCGTTTTCCCTTAATTTGAACACCAATAATGGGGAATATTGTAATGCTGGTTAATAAGGCATAAGCACAGAATATGCAAAACTAATCCATGCCATTTGATCCCATTGTTAGTAGTAAATCAATTTACATCTCAAAAGCTTGCTAATTATAAGTTGGTGCTATTGACTTTTTTCCTCACTTGGGCAAAAATGTTTGGTGGGCATTAATAACTGTGCATAAAGTAGCATCAGTATCAAATGCAAATTTCTCTTTTGAACTTTCCTGGAATCTGACAACTTGGTTTCACTCATGATTTCCAGGTTGTCCATTAATTATTCATAATTGTTTATATACTGCACAATCTCCATGTTCAAATGCTAATTTCGAGGAGAAGGCTAGAATCTCAAGCACATGCTGACTGACAAACTAAAGACGTGATAAGAAAGAAAGACATCCATGTGAATGTGATATGTATGGTGAATCCCTTGGGCATTAACAAAAACTACTGCCAGTAAGAATATTTATGTTTATAAATTATCAAACTAATAAATTATCTAGAGATGAAAAATAAAGAGAAAAAACTAGTCAAAAATTATTTTAAGAAATAGTAAAAACAAGAAAAATATTAGAGCTCAGATGCGCTGGAACTTCGTCCGAAGAATCAGACAGTTGTGATAGACCCAATCAATCACAGAGAGCACAGATTTTCATCACAGCCCGAATGCACCAGCCGGGAATCGAACCCGGGTCTGTACCGTGGCAGGGTATTATTCTACCCCTAGACCACTGGTGCCCTGATATTCACAAAAAAACAATTATAAATATATATTTAAAAAGCAAATTATTCACTTGGTTATTTTTTTATTTAATTTCAATCGTGGTCCTTAATTAACTTTAATTTAATAATTGGTCCTTCATTTATGGTAAATAGGATTTTGCAATGCCCACAACAAAATTATTATTATTATTTTAGCAAAGTCGATCTCGACCACAAAATTATTGGTATTATATGACCATAAAGATATGAGAAAATTAATAATATGGAACCAAACTAAATTTAATCACTTTCATGCTAATACAATTTTGTAGCGTTGATATTTTTCTTTTTCTTTTTTTTTTCCCTTTCTTTTTATTTTTAGTATTTTCTCTCTTTTCATGGACAAATAAAATGATGATATTGAATAATAATTTTATAAGGGGACCGTTCCTACCCCTAGCATTCATCTAGTGATATTTGCTTCAAAATTATATGATATTTTTTATTCTTTTTAACAAAAACATGAGAAATTGGTGATATATATATGCATAATGATGGACTAATAATTAATGACAAAAAAAAGAGCATATTTATAGTTCTTTTTTGTAAATTTATTCAATTGATAATTTTAATTATACAATTTAAGCTAAATTCTTTATTATTTTTAAAATATTTAGCATCTAACTAATAATAAATAATTAATTTTCTTTTGTTTGAAAAATAAATAAATTCAAAATTGATAAAGTAATTAAACCAATTTTTAAATTTATAAAATTTTATAGGCAAAATATTTATTTTTTATGGTAAAAATAAAAAAAAATTACTATTTAACTCTTATGTTAGACCTATTATACTAATATTTTTTAGGTTTAAATTTTATAATATATATATTTTACTAATATGTAATTAATGCAAAATGACAAATAAAACATTATTATTTATTCTTCAAATTTTGTTTTATGTTTAAATAAAAATTATTTTTCTAATTAACAATAAATATTTTAAAATTTAACACAAACTATACAATAAATCATATAATTTTAAATATCGAAAATATTAGTAAAGAACACGATTAAGTAATGGTTTCCTTTTGTTTTCAACGGAGTCGGGAAAAATCATCTAGGAAAATGGGCGAGGAAGACAAGAAGAAGAATGAGAAATAGATGTCAACCAAAGATTTCAAACGCAGTTGGCGGCCGACTTCTCTCTCTCTCTCTCTCTGTCTGTAATGTTCACTTGGATTTTGAAACCTCCAAACGCGTCAAATTAGGCAGCTTTCCTTCCCTTCCAACCTGGCTTCTCATCACTATTTTTCATTTTTCATTTATATATATATATATATATATCACACTTCTCTCTCTCTCTTCGCTTTTTTTCAGAAAATAATACTGGACCTGGTGGACCATAAAAAGAGGGAAAAAAAAGTTCAAGTTTAAATAGAGTTCTATCTTCCGTTTCTCATTTCTATTGTGTCCTCAGGCCGCTCTATTTTGTTTTTTTCCTCATTTTTTTCCTTTGCTTCTCCTGGGAGATTCAGGTGATCCGTCTTGCGATTTCTCTTATCAAGGTCAGTTTTTTGTTTAGTCATGCCATTAATGTTGTTTGATTTTCGTTTTATTTTCGGATTTTTTTTTTTTTGGATGTGGGTTTGCTGTTTAGTTTTTGCTTAATTGAATGGGAATGGTGATTGATCCATGTTTTGATTTGATTTCCCTTTTTAGTTACTGTGTTTTTCTGAATGCATAAAGCTTTTGGCTTTTTATGTGAAATTCCGATAAGGGACTGCTGCATTTTGGCTAGATTTGATCTGTGGTATAGGATAAAATAGATGTTGGGTTTAATTCAAATGAAGGAATTCTTTTAGCAAAAAAATTTAGGTTTTTTTTTTTAATCTACCAAAAAAAAAGTTTTTTAAGTTTAGGAATCAAGTAAAATTGTTTATTTTGAGTTTTTTTTTTTTTTCCTTCACTTGTTGGATTTTGGAGTTTTGTATTTTAATTGCTCGCATCATTCCAGATTTTAGGATTAGGGATAACCCAGGTTTTGAAACTTATAGTACGAATTCTCCAAAAAGGTAGAAAAAGATAGGATAAAGAACATGAAACCCTTTTGATATCAAACTTTGCTGAAAAGTCTGTTTGCAATTGAATTTCAGATTTCTATACGCTAGATCGTAGGATCTTTTTGAGTTTTGATCTTTATTAAGTGTTCTTTTTCATGTGCTTAGAATTCAGTATATTCTTAAAACCTTTTTTTTTTCATATATTATTCTCAGTTCTTATCAAATTAACTGAACCTTTACCAGGGAGAGATGGCAGAGCCAAAACCAAATACACCCTTGATCTCACCCTCATCAACACGGAGCCTCCCTGATTTCAAAAAATCTGTGAAGCTAAAGTATGTGAAACTGGGTTACCACTACCTAATCACCCATGGAATGTACCTTTTCATCTCCCCTCTTGTAGTTGTAATTGCTGCTCAGCTTTCAACTTTTTCTCTCGAAGATCTTCATACCCTCTGGGAGCATCTGCAATTCAATCTCATTTCGGTGATTCTTTGCTCAACGCTCCTTGTTTTCCTGCTTACACTTTATTTCATGACTCGCCCTCGTCCTGTATACCTTGTCAACTTTGCCTGCTACAAGCCTGAAGAATCTCGTAAATGCACCAAAAGGATTTTCATGGATCAGTCTCGAATGACTGGAACATTTACAGAGGAGAATCTTAACTTTCAGCAGAGGATCCTTGAAAGATCTGGCCTGGGGAATTCAACTTACCTCCCTGAGGCTGTGCTCAACATTCCTCCGAGCCCGTCAATGCATGAAGCTCGAAAAGAAGCTGAGGTTGTGATGTTTGGTTGTGTTGATGAGCTTTTGGCTAAGACTTCCGTCAAACCCAAAGAAATTGGAATCTTGATTGTCAATTGTAGCTTGTTCAATCCCACTCCATCTCTTTCTGCCATGGTTATTAACCATTACAAGCTTCGAGGGAATATAATTAGCTTCAATCTGGGTGGCATGGGTTGCAGTGCAGGTCTGATCTCCATGGCTCTTGCCAAGGATCTTCTTCAGGTGCATCCCAATTCCTATGCATTGGTTATCAGCATGGAGAACATCACATTGAATTGGTACTTTGGAAATGATCGGTCAAAGCTAGTCTCGAACTGTTTATTCAGAATGGGAGGAGCTGCGATACTGCTTTCGAACAAACGCTCTGACAGAAGAAGGTCAAAGTACCAATTAGTACATACTGTCCGAACGCACAAGGGTGCTGATGATAAGTGCTTTACTTGTGTCACCCAAGAAGAGGACTCTAATGGGAAGGTTGGTGTTACATTGTCAAAGGACCTCATGGCAGTTGCAGGTGATGCCTTGAAAACCAACATCACCACATTAGGCCCTCTTGTTCTGCCAATGTCCGAACAGCTTCTATTTTTTGCCACTTTAGTTGGTAAGAAACTTTTCAAGATGAAGATCAAGCCATACATCCCTGATTT